>JBBPCZ010000089.1:1280839-1298438 GCA_037974445.1 Brycinus macrolepidotus
AGGATACTGTGTGTGTGTGTGTGTGTGTGTGTGTGTGTGTGTGTGTGTGTGTGTGTGTGTGTATATGTATAGAAAGAGAATTCCCAATAGTTGCATGTAATCAAATTTTTGTCCCGCAGAAACATATTTATGAAACCAGTTGTAAATAAAGTGTGGATAAATCTGATATGGAGATACTCCAAATGAGATAAAAGTGCAAACAAGCTCAATGATATGCAGTTCCAGTTTTAGAAAACAGAGTTACCCTGCTCTAACACGACTCAAAACTCATCAGGGCTTTTGGTAACAAGCTAGTAAGTTGATTTGTGTGAGATAAAGCGGGGAAAACTCCAACTTGTGTGATTGTATGTCTCTACAGGTTTTCAGTATCCTTCCTGTATCCTCCTTCAATATCCTCCCTCTCTTTGAAAGTCAACTATGAAGAAGGTAAAGAGAATGCTAAAGTAAATGTCACTAGTACAGGAGTTGTCGGAGTGAATGTTTCCCTATCTGAGACTCAGAGGTGTTAGTTTGTTAGCTACTCTATTTCTGCTCTGAGGATGTGGAAGCACTCTATAGGGAGAATGACATCCGGTTGAGCAAAACTGTATAAATAGTAAATGTACATTTACACCTGTTGTATAATGTGGGGTGATACCTCTTGTACCACAGCTATTTCTTCAAAGTAGCCCCCCTTTGCTTTGATGCAGCTTTACACACTCTTGGCATTCTGTCAAGCATCTTCATGAGAAGCCACCTGGGATGCTTCTCCAGCAGGCTTGAAGAAAGCATACGCATTTGCTCACACTTCACTGGCTGCCCTCCTTGGGTGGATATTAAAAAATGTTTCTAACATTTCACATCTTTGCTTGTACAGATCCGAGCCTTACTACTGATATAAGTTCCCCAGACACAAAAACTTAATTGCAAGCACCATTTCTTTTCGGATAAGAATTACACCAGCCTCTTGAGTTCCATTTTAGCCCACTGACTTTCTGCTTCATGTCCAAGACGACCCTAACACTGACATTCCTATATTCTAAAATGACAGCTGTAGGGTGAATAGGTTCAAATGTGTTTGTCACTGGTTCAACAGACATGGAGACTGGGACACTTTGAGCAACCAGCAAGACCACCAGACCTCAGTCTCAACTCTCAGATTGGAATAGCAACTGAAAGGCAGAAATAGGCACACAAATTTGAAATGCACTCAGTTTGTGGGCTAAATAGAATGAAATCTCAAAAGACTGGTATAATATTTACCTGACAGGTGTTATTAAGGCTAGGGGGCACGTAACCAAGTATTCGAGAGGACATGACGCAAGCGACTGTGAACTTTCTTTGTCCTGGAAACAAATTTAAACTTACATAAGAACGTAGTGCATAATTTAGACGATGACATAGTGTATGTTGGGCCTGTTCCTTCAGTCCCAGTGACAACTTCCTAAGAGCCCTAAGGTCCTTTTTCACAATACATGGTGCTAAACTGGCAGCAGCTTTTCCCAAACTGGGAATACGCTTCTTGGAATTCTTTGTTAGATTCTACCTACAAAAGCTTCTTGAATAATTTAGCCTTAAACACTGTGCTTTTCATTGACATGTGCATTCAATTATGTATCGTGTTTCAAAATCTTTTCTACAAATTGATTAGTCTGCAACAAAGCCCCCATCATATACTGGAACAAGAACCTATAAACTCAGTGCCGCTTCCACAACGACCTTCAAAATTGAGGGCTTGGAGAGGGGGTGGTTGTTACTTTAGAAAAATGACTGTAAAACATACATTGTCCATCAGAGGTCTGTGGAGATTTTGACTTCTCTCTAAATTTTAAGTGGTGTTTGCTTTTCACTGTTACTTTTCAATGAAGTAACAATGAAGACAAATTACCTGTAAATGTTTAGTGATAATAAAGCAGCTGTGTGCTAACATTTTGGGTATGTTTATTTATCATTTCTTGGTAAGCATGTTTTCCTTTAATGGTGATTAGACAGTCTTCTTTTCCAAGCCATTGCAAAAAGCACATATTGAAACTGATTTGACCCAAAAATGCCCTTATACATCTGAAATGTGTCAGTAATGAGTGCTAACATACATACTATTTTGAAAGACTAGACATTTTTAATTAATGTAAAGGTTTATTATTACAAATATTGTCATCTCATTTAATAAGGTGGACCCAATTCACTTTGTGTTTGTGTTTCTGCTCCTAAATGACACCTAACTCAGCCTAAATAACTCTTAACACACTTCCGTATTTCAAAGAGTGGAAGCTGTCATGGTAGGGAAAACATTATGAGATGTGCAGTATTTAAATTAAATGTATTCAGAATGTGTATTTAAATATGTTTGAGTTGTTTGTAAGTTGTATTTTGCGGGACAGAAAATAATCCAATGCAATTTATAGCAAAATGCTTTGAAAGATTGCAATTTTGTGCATTTAAAAAAACTTTAAATATTTAATCAAACAGGTCATTTTATTCTAAAATGAGAAAAGAACTTTCATCACCAGGCTTTCTATAGGACTACTAAATACGGATTGTCACAGTGTTTTAATAGACACAAGTAAATCACATGACGTTTCTCTTTCTCTTAAACTAAATGTGTTGTATCTTACTCTGTTTTAAAGCTACAGTTGTCTCTTGCACTTCTACAAATAATTGCTTGTAAAGTTAGAGATATAGGAAATGAGCTGTCGCTATAGAAAAAGGCTTCTGCTAAAAGTCTAAAATAGGGTTACACACATTTTGCAATAATTAAATTAATTACATTTTCTCACACCAGTGTTTTGTATTTTACATTTATACATTAAATGAGCACAAGAAGATATATTGTGGTGTATATATCTCAGGTGGCGTTTAAGAATGAGAATATACAGGCTTATTTTTACATTCAAAGTAAGATGTAGTCTGATTGCTCCACAAAGAACGTCCTTCGTTTGGCGAAGCTGTTTTTATTTTTAGAAAGGAGCAGCTGGACAAGGTCTACAGTAATAAGCTGCTGACACCCACAGCTTTACCTCTGGATGGGTGAGTGGTACAGTTTTAAAGAAGGTAAAAAGTGGTCTATGAACGGGAGACAGAATATGGGTGACATTATCAATAAATAAAACAAAAATTGATACTTAGTTGGTAGATCATCCAGTGACATGTGTGGACTCAGGATAACCTGCAGTGAGTTTTGATACTTTTGAACAATACACTTTGTCAGTGATATTAATGTTTGTGAACGTGATAATATTACTGCTCAAACTCTTCACTGAACATCACTTAAAACACTGACTACAACCCGACTGTATTCTTATCATCAGACTGCTTACATTGAACAGCATATCCTGAGATCCTTACTTGACAGGTAATTCTCAAAAAAGTTAGTCAAGTATGCCCATCAAGTGAGTCTACATTCTGATTCATAAACATTTCCTCTGCTGTAATACCCCCCGTCCCATACCCCCGTCCCCCACTATGATGACTGCCTCTGTGTTGAACAAGGACGTACACAAGGATCTTTGCCCAAATGTGTTCTTTCATAACAAAAGTTACTAGGTAGGATCATTTCTTTCCATCCATCCATCCATCCATCCATCCAAAAATCATCCAACCAACTATTCATTCATTCATTCATTCATTCATTCATTCATTCGTTCATTTGTTCGTTCGTTTGTTCGTTCATTCGTTCATTCGTTGCCACTTATCCTTACCCAGGCTTTCAGGATGTGCTGGAGCCTAACCCAGGGGTCAGAGGGTGAAAGGCTGAGAAACACCCTGGACTGATGGGCATGTTTTTGGATTGTGGAAGGAAACCAGAGAACCCCACGGAAACCCACACAAACACAGGGAGAACATGCAACGTGCAAACGGCACACAGAAAGAATCTCAGCCACTCCACACAACAATCAACCCCAAGACCTTCTTGCTCCATGCCTCTTCCCATTCAACCTAAAGGCAATTGTAGACACACTGGTTAAAAGTCTCTATACAGTGTTTCCAGTTTAAAATACAACTTAACTGAGCTGGACTGTTTTGTTGTAGTTCATCAAATTGAGGCAGGAAACAACTACACTAATATTCATTTTGGACTACGCTAATGACACTTGAATTGTACTAATGTTGTGACCTTTCACATGCACATAAAATAAATATAAATAACACTACATAAAATGTGTACACTGTGATAAAAACTGTGTGGCAGTTTCTCATTAGGTTGAATGGGATTTTAACCCGCATTCTGAGAAGCTTGTACAGAGTAACAGGCAGTTCAGAGTTGGCTAAGCACTACATCTGCAGTGCATAGATGTCAGAAGATTGGAAATAAGGACATCTGATGTAACGGAAGAGTCTAATTCTTCCCAGTGTGTGAGTCAGACATTATTCTCAATGCAGTCTCTTACGCTGACATGTCTGATCCAATACTATATGCACAAGTTGCATTATATATGACAGCAAAATGACAAATTCAGCAGCACAGCAGTGAAGTGAAAACTGTGCGAGTTCATTCAGTTGTGATGTGACTTTGCATTAGTGTGACATTAAACAGGCACCCAGTATCACTGTATTATGCTGTAATTGATTAAAACAAGTACTGGGTGCTCATCAAGAGTCCACGAGCTGAAATAAAACCACCAGTTTTAATGAATGCACTCTGAGTCTTTGACAGTTGCTCTGTTGTATTTAGCCCAGCTGTCAAAAATCCCTGCGCTATTTTTTCGCTCTCAGTCTCCCACTTGAAGCGTACGTGTAATATTTCTGGAACAGCCTCCTTAAATCTGTGGAACTTTGCTAAGCTAAGGAAAATGCCCTGTCTACATAATGCTCAAGACGAGTCCACGCCTTTATAACTTCAAAGCTGGATTACAGTGTTACTGACTGCATGCTCTTCTGCATCCTGAAATAAGCTCCAGTTAGCCCACACTTCTCACCAAAACCGGCGAGTTCAAACACGGCCGTCTTATTTTGTCTACCTTACACTCATGATCCGCTAACTGCTCTCTTGCCTATAAACTACCACTGATAAAAGAATGATGCTCTGAACAGCCTGGGCATGTAAACTCCATTCCTTCAAAGAGGAAACTTCATAAGAGAAGAAAAGATTATGTACCATTTCTGCTGGTCTGTTCATTATGAAATGTTCACACAACATAAGGCTCAACTGATATTTTATATATACATAGGTACAAATCAGGAGCTTCTAATAAGGTGGCCAGTGACCGGACGTCCAAAGTAACTGTTTCAAATAAAGAGGCCACTAAATGAAAGTACATAGTACATGTTTCTGAAAAAGTGGCCAGTGGCTGGAGGTACAAAGTTGGTGTTTCCAATAAAGTGACCAGTGAGAGGAAGTACAAAGTGTATTTCTAATAAGGTGGCCAGTGAGAGGAAGTACAAAGTGTATTTCTAATAAAGTGGCCAGTGAGAGGAAGTACAAAGTGTATTTCTAATAAAGTGGCCAGTGAGAGGAAGTACAAAGTATGTGTTCTTAATAAAGTGGCCAGTGCTGGAGGTACAAGACTGATGTTTCTAATAAAATGGCCAGTGACCAGAGGTACAAGGTAGGCGTTTCTAATAAAGTGGCCAGTAATTGGAGGTACAAGGTAGGTGTTCCTAATACTGTGGTCAGTGAGTGGAAGCACAAGCTAGGCATTTCTACCAAAGAGGCCACTAAATGGAAGAACAAAGTACATGTTTCTAACAAAGTGGCCAGTGAGTGCAAACACAAGCTAGGTGTTCAAAGTCAAAGTCAAAGTCAGGTTTATTTTTAATTTCTCCACATATACTAGACATACAGAAGAATTGAAAGTACGTTACCTGTCAAGTAAGGATCTCAAGATATGCTGTTCAATGTAAGCAGTCTGATGACAAGAATACAGTCGGGTTGTAGTCAGTGTTTTAAAAAAGTGGCCACTAAATGGAAGTACAAAGTACGTGTTTCTAATAAAGTGACCAATGAGTGGAAATACAAAGTATGTGTTCCTAACAAAGTGGCCAGTGACCAGAGGTACAAGAGAGGTGTTTCTAATAAAGTGATCAGTGAGGGGAAGCACATGGTTGGTGTTTCTACTAAAAGGGCCCATGACTGGACATTCAAAGAATTCAGGGTCGGCTGTGGATTTGGTCTTTAAAATTTTCACAACAAAGCAAGATGTTATTCTGTGTGGTGTGAAATACACTAATGAGCTACTCAGTGCTGACTGCTGTGAGTTAATTGCATTACCTATTCAATAAAGACTTAATTAATGTGAACTTTGCTTATTATAATGTGGATCACATGTTCACTGGTGTGCCTCAGGACATTCTTTGCCTTGTCAGTCGGATGGTTTATGAGATCCGTGAAAACAGTAGCGCTGGGATTTCATCTTTATTGTGTCTTTTTTTGTTGGTATTTTTAGACCTTTCTTGTTAAAAATCATTACAAAGAAAGAAAGCAGGCTTAGGCTTCAGTGTAGGAGCTTTTTTTTCCCCTTTGCCTTTCGTCCTCCATCCTCTTTGACTGGAATTGAAGCGTGACAGGCAAAGATGGAAGAGAAAAAAAGAGAAGATGATTCTTTCATGTTGTCAGATTCTGTGGTAAAATTATGAAAGGCCTCTCAAATTACGCGTGACTGATAATATAGGGATTAAGGTTGCTGTTGTGACTTGTGATCTGTCATTCTGGAACGGCACAATGAATACAGCTTGTTTCACTCTATAGGATTACAGCTAATGGCAGCATATCAGAAAGATATTAAAGAATATCACTGTGCGATCAAGGCTAAATTGCTTGTGATGAGGCTATGGGGCCAGAATAATAAGCGTTAGTAAAGCTGTGTGTAGATTTAAAATGTTTAAAATACAAAATAGTGGTTACTATTGGAAAAAAGACATTCATCTGAAGCACTGCATGACTGATGGATGTTACAGAATTATAAGAGATGACTACATGGGGGTGGGTGCGCTCCAGCATCATCCTAAAACAATGTTTTAGTTTTATTTAGCACAGAAACACCATCTTTTCTTGATATGAGTTAAAGATCTTAACAATTTTCTTACAAACCATCTGCAAAGGAGCCTCATTAAAATGTTACGTTCAGTGGCCATGCCTGAAAACGGTGTGGCAGACCACTAAACAACAAAGATGTGATGTTAGATCAGACGAATATATTATAAGCTATTAAAGGCAATGTAAATTAAAGATAAAAGGCCCGCTAGATGGATCTGAGGTTTCTGTTATAAACACAATGTGCACACCACTTATCTAGCGTAATAGTAAATGTGCTCAGTGTCTTTTGAGGTCGACATATAGGCCCTTATTTAACACGGGTGCACCATAAAAGGTTGAGAGGAGAGAGAGAGCACGGATAGAAGCTCATCTATCCTCGTTTTTCGGTTCTTTCACTTCAAAACTTTCAATCCATCTGGCTCAGTGACACACTGATCCACCGTGTACATAAAATTACTGGAGTCGACACACACACACACACACACAGACACACACAAATACCCTGTATTTCTCTCTGTCCAGGCCATGCATCTATCCACTCAAGGTCAGAAGTGCTACACCTCAAAAAACACTTCATGATTGCCGTAATATTGATCTCTCAGCACCCCCTCCTCCATCACACAGACAAACACACACACACACACACACACACATACCTCTGACCACTTCAAGTCCACTTTAACAAGTATCGGTTCATCTCGAACGCTGAGGAATCTCATTTAGCTTCCTTTCTCACCCAAGCCGCTCTCCTGGGCTCCGTAATGGTGGATTAAGGAAAGATAAGCATTTAAGCACATATTGCATCAGTCATTACATGGTGTTTAGTGGGTTACACTTTCTTACACCTAAGTGACAAAAAACAAGTGCTTCAGAATGAATGTTTGGCAAATCAAATTAACCTCAAATGTAGCTGAGCAGCCAGGACATGTTTTGTGTCTGGATTTTGCTTCTATAGTTTTACGGTGGAAAAGTAATGTAGCTGACAATCTGGCCTCAAGCTAACATGGAATACAAGTGCCCAGTCAAATCTTCTTATAAAACCGCATCTCCTCTTTATGCTAATGCTGTTACATCCTCTAAGATGACTGCATTCCATTTACACCACAAATTACCAAGTTTAAAAGGAAAAAAACACTGTAAGGTCACAAGGTCACCGTAAGATTGTCCAAAGCTGTTTATATTCATATTCTGCGGCAGCTCCTAGAGGAATAGCTCGGCGAAAAATTGAATTTACACAGTTTTCCGGATAGTCGAACTTCCCTCGAATGTAGTCAATCAGCCAAGAACTGTTTAGTTTAGAACTGCAGCTGAGATGCTACCATTACTAATAAACAATAGAACTCAATAGTCACCCAAATGGCCCAAAAACACAAACACTAAAACTCAACCAGCGCTTCATTAAGGTGGTGCAGACTTGTCCATATGGTTTATGACACAGTTCTTTATTTACAGCTGCTGTATGAATAACAGCCCTGGTGTTGTCTGAAATGGCTGCCTGTAGCAGTGAAGTTCTGTTCATTTTTAATAGCTCATAGTAAGTCTTACCGTGTCAAAAACCACATCGACTAGACTGTAGGACCTTAATGAGGAGCTGGATGCGGTTTGAGTGGGTTGAGAGAAATTTTGGAGGAGGTATTTACAAAAAAGATTTGAGTGACTGTAGTGACGTTAGCCTTCTAAACTAAAGAAGCAACGTGCGGACTCTAAATATGTCTCAGATGATCATGGAGTAAATGGTCACTATTACTTTAAACCACTAAAAAAAGCCTGATTAATGTTACATAGGCAATGAACACTGTCTGAAAAAGACTTTTTCTGTTCCAAAATAGTTTTAAAAAACTGCACTACAGTTCGTTAACCATGATCCCATGCCTTTGATTTTTGATTGTAACAGCTGCTAAATAATGTAAGCCCATAACTACCCGTTTACATTGTGCAATTAAATCATCACAAACTAGACTCAATTTGAGTTAAACTGTAAAAATAGATAAAACAATGAGCAAAATTCAGACGAAAAGATCACTGCTACTACTATTTTTAGACGTGATGTTCTTTTGTCCATGTTTATAGATAACAGTGTATCATACAGCCACATAAACCACATGAACAAATCTATTAGAGATTAATAAGCAACTCTGCTTGGTCTGAGGTGAGTGTGTTAAGATGTAGGCATGCAGATAGCATCATACTAATTTATATACTCTTATAAGCCTTATAGCTCCAAACCGCAAAACTTAAAAAGCAAACTTCAAACCTATCTTGGCCGATTTATTACATTTGGATTAAATTAGATTTTTTAAATTAAATTATAGATTTAAAATATGTCTTTTTTTATCTTGTCCTTTTCATTTATGACAGGGCCTGGCTGGTTTTCTCTTCCTTGCTGGGTAAAATCCATCATTCCAGCCAGCTAAAGCAAACTGATGGCGAACACAGTCGAGACTAAGATAGTTCTTTTGGTGTCACCTGCAATTCATTAACACTCTCACACATATCATCTCAGCTCCGTCAGCTAAAATCTATTATCCTCTGCAGGTGAAGCTAAGCTGCGATAACTTCGTTTTATGGCATGTGGAAACATGTTATGGAGCCCATCTTTAATTTATTAAGAGCGGTTGACTATTTTAACCCTGCCAGGTAAAATCTATCACCTTTCCCATGTGTGATGTAAATTAGATAACAACCGATATCTCCATTAGCAGACGAAAATTTATAGCATGCGTGGATCCAGTTCTCTCCTCCGCTGCTCTGCTGCATTTGCTCCGCGTCTTAACATCCTCTGTAATCGTTTTATAGTTTATTTCTACTTTTCCTGTCTTTTCTATCAACCCTCCTTGGAGGAGTCGCTCATTCCCATGTGCAATAACTGACAATATTGGTCTGAGAGTGCGTCAAGAGTACTCCAGCTATATTGGAGCCCAAAAATTCAATAACTTCAAGGAGCTGCGCTCATGGAGGACAGTCTAGACAATTTTCCAAAACCGGCAGCGTCTAGGGTTGAGTGTGGCTCTCCAAGCACGTTCAATGATTTCTAAACAAGCCGAGTCGGACACATGGCATGCAAACAGTTGCCCAAGTATCTGTTCTGCCGAGGATTACCTTTTAACTTCAGCTGCGCACTTTGCTGGAGGAATACCTGACTATAGTATATTGTTTGCACACAGTCAGCACACGCCATGCATAGTCGATTTCACTGAATGCCTATTTCATTTATGAAACATACATACAGTAATGTTATTTGGTTGAAAGATTCCTCCCTTCCCCTTCCACTCTGTCCCTTATTGGTCTCTGAACATTGACTGTGGCTGCCGCTGTCATCTGAAGTGTGAACTGAATTATAGATATCTAATTTCAGCTCAACTTGAGGCCAGCAGGCCTTCGGTGAACACCATGGATATTTTATCACCACTAGAGAAATAAATAAAAACAGTGGCCGGCTCATGCGGAGCAGAAATCATGCATTTGTTGCGGAAGGGGAATGAGAGGGGTGTGTGGCGGGAACAGTTCAGTGAGGACAGAAAACGACTGAAGCTAGAACATTAGAGTTCAAACTGGAACATCACAGAGCAACTTTATCGCAAGCTATAATTACATAAAAGTCCTGTGGTTTTTCTTTGACTGACCAGTTTTAGAATCAAAAGTACCTTTTTGGCAAAGTACACATGAAAAAAAAATCTGTTGCTTGCATACAGTTCTGTGCAGAAGTCTTAGGGAGACAAGAAAATTCCTTAAAATGACTAACTTTAGCAGCAAGTGACTTTTTTTCTGCCAGTAAAAACACTCTGTAATATTAGAATAAATTAATTTATCATTTATACAATAAAACATAAACAGCTATGAATACGTTGTTTAGCAGTGGAAATAGGAAATAGGAACACTTAAAATGGAATGGAATATCTTAATACGTTTTAACTTAAAAATCTGTTCAAATTTTATTTATATAGCATATTTAAAACAATTAATGAGCAAGTATGTCCCAGCACACAGATCTACACATGCACCACACTCATTTATACAAGACACAACACAACACAAACCATTCAACAGTTAGTAAAAGTGAATCGATAAAAATGTTTTGAACTTGGATTTACAACGGTCACTGAGGACGTCTGTCTGATCAACTGCTATGCTGTTCCAGAGTCTTGGCACAGCAACACGAAAAATATCCACCTTGTTTTAGCTTAAGCCAAGGTCGAGGAACAGTGAGAAGAAACTGAGAAGTTGACCTTAATATGAAAGGAGTGTACAGACAGAGTATATTCATTACATATATTGATGCAAGGTTGGTCATGTAAAGGTTTAAAGACAAATAAAGTCACCTTATGCTGGATTCTGTAATGAACTAGGAGCCAATGTAGATTTGCTAGAACTCGTGTAATGTGATCTGTTTTCTTTGTACCAATTAATAGTTTGTAGCATTCTGTTCTAACTGTAAGTGGCTCCAAAATACATAGAAAATAAATAAAGACTCAAACTGACAATGGCATCAAAATCTTATCTCAAAAAGAGGTAAAAATAACCCCAAGATATTTCACTTGGGCGCTAAAGAGCCCAGATTTTCCAGCGAGCTTGGAGGAACTGGAAGGACCAAAAACAATGACCTCCGTTTTGCTTTCATTCATTTGTAAGAAGCTGTTGATCATCCAGTTTTTAACATCATTGATACACTTATTGACACATTTCTTTTTTAGAACTCTAACAAATCTTAAGGGAAGATACAACTGTAAGTCATCTGCATAACAATGAAAAGAAATGTTTACATTTGATGTGTCTTAAGAAAACAGTACAGGCCCTAAAATAAACCCTTGTGGAACGCCACATGTCAGCGGAGTTCGTCACCGGAATTCTGACCTGGGGATTCCCCCTCACGTCCCTTGTCTCCACGTGTCGGTTTGTTTATGTTTGGGCGCGGTGCAACGCACCTGCAGCGAGTGAGCCTCAGTGCTCACATGCTGATTTGCGTTGCTAGGCACCCGCTAGTGATTTCAGCTGTGTCTTGTTTTCTTTGAGTTAAGCCTCGTTTCTGTTTTATTGTTTCTGTTTTCCTATTGGTCCTCGTGTCTCTTCCCCCGTGTGTTTCCCCTGTATTAAAGTGTGCTGTCTCCATCATATTCCCTCATACTCACGTTCTGTTCCCCCGTGATACCCCCTCGTGCTCGGGAAGAAAGCTCAGCAGCGTCATCTCTCCAGCACGGAGTTCGTCAACAGTAAGCTGAGATCTTGCTCTCCCTCTCTCTCTCTCTCTCTTGTGATATAGAAGTGACCAGCAAGACTGAACGTCCTGTGGCTTGATCTCCCCCCCCCCCAACCGTAGCGGAGCTTTTGTTTCCCCGTGTTCCTGGTGACTCCCCGACGTGGAGTCAAGTTTCTTCGGGCCCTGCTCAGCAGAGGAGTGACGTCTTCACTCCCACAGACGAGAGTGGCCCTTGTGTTAAGCTGGACTAAGGAGAGCGGCTCTGAGCACCTCTGTTAAAGACTGTTCCTACTTTAAGTTCCTTCTACAGTTTGTTTACCCTGATTTATCATTAAAACCCCCGTGCATTTGGTACTCCTGCTTCTGCATCCTCCTTCCCTGTGGCAGACATGACACCTAGTCTCCTTTAACAGAACAGAGTAAAATGAAAAGCTCTAAAAAAAAAAAAACTGTCTGAAAAGTCTCATAGATTTTTCTTTGAGCAGAAAAAAATGATTGTGAAACATACCAGAAAATTCTTAGTAGCCTCTCATCCAGGTTTTGTTTCATTAAAAAATAATGAACCACAGCATGCTTAAAACACACAGGTACTGTACCTGAGACTAAACTTTATAATAGACAGGACATCATTACCAATTATTGCCAAGATTTCTTTTAAAAGCCAGGATGGAATAACGTCTGCAGCAGAAGTAGAACATTTCATCAGAGAAACAAGGTCAGGCAATTGGGAGAAAAATAGCTTCAGATTTCTCAAAGATTTCAATACCTGGCTGAAGATGAAAAGCTTTGTAACAAAGGGTATCATTCTAACTCTAATGTTTTCAACCTTGCCCACAAAGAAGTTCAGAAAATTCTCACAGTCTTTTGGAGATACTTCGGGGCCTTTGCAAGAGAGAGGATTTAGCACAGAATGAATTGTATTGAATAGAAATTCTGGTCTGTGATGATTTTTTGAAATCACACGTGAGAAGTGCTCTGCTCTTACAGATCTTCCTGATTCTTGCAATCTATGCAGACAGGAATTAAGTATCTCAGATGACACTTGCAGCTTATCCTTCTTCCATCTGCACTCAGCCTTCCTACATCCTTGACTAAGAACCCTGATAGAATCATTCAGCTGAGGTTGGGATTTAAATCTTGCCTGCCTGACTCTGAGAGGGGAAACCGAATCAAGTACAGTTGCGTAGGATGAATGGAAAGAATGCCAAACTGAGGAGCAGAAACTTGAGAATGGGCTCATGGTTCATTATTGCTCAGGCCTGTTTCTGTTAGGATTAAGAAATCTTGCTTTCGAGATGTAAAAATTGTTTAACCCATAGAATGCGAGCAGCATGGATCAGTGCAATAAATCATAAATTGTTGTCATATGGCAAAACAACTCCTTATATGGAAGTTCCCCCGGTTTGTGTTGATGTTCGAGGTGTCAGACGTCATGCTGAGCTTTGTTTGGTGTTCCTGTGTCACACAGAACCAAAGTTACTGTAATTTAAAAACATGTAATATTAATAAACACTACTGGGGTTTTAAAAATGGCATCACACGCAAAAGCCAGTAAAGAACAAAAATTTATTTTATTTCAGGTCTTAAAAACAAACAGAAAAAAACTCAAGATCTTTGAACCCCAGAGAACTTTCAGGATAGTTTCTGCCGACAAATGGGTGGGGAAAACCCGGAGAGGGAGGGGGTCCGGAGAACGGCGGAGCGCCAAGCGAAAGAGCAGCAAACGGCGAGTGTGTAGGAGAGCAAACACCGGTTTTAGACTGATTTACACCGTTTATATTTGTTGAAATCAGATTTTACAAATACACTCTGAGTTCTAAGGGATTAAATAATTACTTATTTGGGATTGATCTCAAGTAGACCAGAACCATTTTGACCATCGAGGCAGAATTACAAAACACCAGTGGGTCCCTCTCCTGAAAACAGGCGCTCTCTGCCTCATGAGCGATGCTGAATTCAGACTTGCACAAGGTAAGTAGAGTTTGAAACACCAGAAAATCAATGGATCATCACTCTCACTTGTCCTGTTGTCTTTGATGCTTCCTACTTGGCAGGGCACAGCAAGACAAATGTCGGACACATGCCCAAATGGTCATGAAAAACCAAGGATGCCACCGGTGTACACCAGGAGATGCAGAACCAGAGCAACCAGAATCATCAGAGACTTGTCTCCCAGTAACTGTCTGTTTGAGCTACTAAAATCACGTAGACACTTGAATACTATGGCCAAAACAGAAAGGCTCAGGAGGAGCTACTATCCTCATAAGACTCTTAACCAGGACACGACACACAACTTTTAACTGCTCATTAAAACACAACTGTACGCACTACCTCACTATATCTAACCTTCCTCTCTATCTCTCTACTTCACTGTATCTCATCCACTTCTCTACCTCACCACCTCATTGTATCTTACTTACCTCTCTACCTCACTGTATCTCACCTGCCTCTCTACCCTTCTACCTCACTGTATCTCACCTGCTTTCTCTTATTTATGTCTATATACAACAGCAACTAGCACACTGCATTCTACAGTACATACTCTATTCTGTTACATTTGCCCATTTCAGATCTTGTTTACACTTGTAAATGTTTGTTTACAATTGTTAAGACTCGTAATGTGTACTTGAACATATTTTTTCTACATTTTTTTATTACTTAGTTCTGGCCTTTAATTTTCTCTTTAATTTATTGTTACTTATTTGCACAGTCTCACAGACGTTTCAGGGGTCCATTTCACTACACGTTGTACTTGTATTACTGCGTATGTGACAAATAAATAATCTTGAATCTTGGTCTAATACACATTAGACATCCATAACCGATCATGTACTGAGCAAAGTTTGGTGTGCAGCTGAGATTTTTACTTAAATCTGCTGCTGCCCAGATACTTCTCCTTAGTAAAAGTAACTTCACATGCTGGAATCTTGAAGTTTAGAAGAGACCCCCTTAAAATCACACATTGTACTCAGATCTGCCAAGACAATATCACTCATATTTACCCGCAAATAAACTACTCCTGTATCTCATGTTTCCTTTTGGTCTATTTTTATTAAGGAATTTTAGGAGAATTAGGACTCCTGAGCGATAAAAGACAAACATTTGAGCTATAAAATCTTCCTCTCTACTCCAGCCACCACATTAAACTGTTCAGTTCCAACAGCAGCACCTGATTGAATTTAATGAAGGGCAGATAAGATTAAACAGGTACTGGAGGGTAACTGTGAATTCTGGGCTTCCTCCTGGAGAGGTCTGGAAATGGTTAAGGTAACACACTTGTACACATCACATCACAGTGAATTGTTTGTTCTAACATTGCTTGATGTCGCCCAGGTAAATGACTTCACATATCATTTTCTCAGACGCCTAGGACTTTGGCACAAAACTGTAAATGGACTAGCTCAACGTATTTACAACAATATAAATCAGGAGGGATAGGCCTGTGAAAGGTGCTAAATGTGCGAGAGTTCTCTTTTGGAATGGATTCATTAATGCATGCATAATATTTCAGCAGTAAGCGCAGAACAGAACGCACATGGGTGTGCTTGTGAAGGTCTCGTTTGTGAGTGCTACTGCATGTTAGAAAAAGCTTATTGAGTGGCTTATTTAGCATTAAAAACGAGATCTGACCTTCCTCTATCAGGAGAGGTGAAAACCGACATTGTCTGTGGAGGTCAAGTGTCCACTTTAGCTGTAATAACAAACAACTAAGACAAAGGACAAACAGTCTGCTTAGGAGTGGCAAGGCTAACCTTTCGCTAACGGGGTTTGTGTGTTCCAGAAAGACTGTAAGCAGAAAGGTTAAAGGGTTTTCACACTGGGTGACGGTGAATGGTGTCTCTTTCTCATCTGGTTTCCAGCAGAGCTCCCGACATGGGTTATTACCCGCAGCCTAATGTCACTGTGCCGCCACTAATTAGGCCCTGCATGAAAACAGGCCATTAACATACAAACACTTATCAATGATGAGACTGGGTCTCTCTCTTTCTCTCTCTCTCTCTCTCTCTCTCTACACACACAACAGTGTGAAGGGGCTGAAGGTGTGCATTCATTTTCCTTTAAGTGTGGGACATAAATGGTTTGCATAATGTCTTTGTCGGAATCAAACCTCATGCCTCCAGATTAGTACTCAAGTCAAGTAGGTTCTATTGTCATTTCAGTCATATACACAGCACACAGTGAAACAAAACAACATTCCTCCAGGACCATGGAGCAACACAAGAACAGAAACAACTCAAGACTACGTAAATTCAGACAGGACAAAATAGAGCAAGAAAGAGAGTGCAAGTTAAACACAAGAGCAACAAAACAGCAGGACAAGAAAACATTTAGTGCAGTCGACAAAAGCAACTACAGCATTATGACAGTGCATTCCAGCATCGGAGTCATTAAGTGTGCAAAACTGCAAAAATGCAAATATAGAGGTACATTTCTGTTGGTCTATTTATCATGAAACTCTTTTAAACTTATTTCTGAGATTTCTGAAAGAGTTTTAGTGACAGTATCACTACGCTAGTCTAAATTTCTAAAATGTTACCCACTTGTGTTGATGTAATCCATAACTGTACGTATAAAGCACGGTAATTAGCACATTGGATAAAGGAACAACGATAGAATCCTTCAACCATAATGACAGTAAAAAAGGCACTAGCTGGTTTGATGAAAGCAAAAACATTTCCATGTCTAATTAAGGCTGATTTAGCTGCGTATGTGCTCGTTACAGATGGAAACTCTGATACAGTGCCTAAGTGTCAAAACACATCTTTTATAGCTGAGTTTCTGGCTGAGTTACAGTGTTTTGCTTCTATTTCGGTGGACAAAATATACTCACAGGGACAGTATGCGACGTCTCCCCTTTTTTAATGAAGAGCAATAAACATTTACAAACTCTCTGATTGTTGATTTCTGCTTTACTACGCATGTGGATGAGTTTATGCATCCCTCTGGTCAGGATAAATGAGGTTCAGAGCTTCAGAGCATCGCTTGAGCTGCGTAATAGAATTTTCCAGAGATTATCTCATAACTCTATCATTTTCCATGTCAGTAGCCTAAGGTAGAGCAGGCTAACTGTGATCAGGGGAACCTTTTTTTTTTCTTATCTCATCCTCGGAGTGATGGATGTCCCGGTGCAGAATTAAATCTGTGAACCATTAAAAGTGGTTTGTACAAATCTATTAAAGTGCATGCTTAAGCGCTTTTATGACCCTTATATACGTCCAAGTGTCAGGGTGCGACTCGTAACGTTTTATTCTCCTCTAGCAGCGCCTGTCTCATCCACACACACACACACAGTTCTGCTTCTTTCTCTCCATCCTGCCTCTGTCACACCCCTCTCTTCCTCCTTCCCTGACACACTCTGTCTCTCTGTCTTTCTCCCTCTGTCTCTCTCTCTCTCTCTCTCTCTCTCTCTCTCTCACACACACACACACACACACACACACACACACACACAC
>JBBPCZ010000089.1:1305262-1310262 GCA_037974445.1 Brycinus macrolepidotus
ATTTCTCTCTCTCTTTTTCTCTCTCTCGCTCTCTCTCTCTTTCTCTCTCTCTTTCTCTCTCTCTCTCTCTCTCTCTCTCTCTCTCTCAGTCTCTGTCTCTCTCTCTCTCTCTACCTTACTCTTTCTTCCTCCATAGGAGAAAAGTATGAAACTAGTATTACGATGATACTAGCCTATTTCAAAGGTGACCCATTTTACAGAACACCAGCACAGCACATGTAGTCAAACCCCAAAGATCGAGACTGCAGCAAAAAAGAAGCCCAGAATATGCAGTGCCATCAAACGAAAATGTAAAGCAGGCTCATCAGTCTTATCCACAAAGAGCTGGTGAGGCTGTAGGTTTTCGTTCCAATCAAGCAGAAGCACACCTGATTCCACTTGTTCAGTCAGTTGGTCTCAGTTTTCAAACAGTTTGTTGAGTTATTTGAGGTTATATGAGGTGTGCGACTGCTTGGTTGGAATGAAAACCTGCAGCCACCTTTAAGGATAAGGTTGGTGACCCCTCATGAAAAAAACGAAACATTTAAATTCTTAAATATCTTAAAAAATTAAAAAGCATGTTAAAGAAAGATAATGTAAGCATCTCTGGATCCTCACTAGCCACCCCACGTCTTCTCATAATTTCCAAATAGGAAAGTACTTGGAATATCCTTCTGCAAAACATAAACACTCAAACTCAGTCTCCAATCAGGTTTGAATCTATATCTGTATTTTCAAAAAAACTGACAAAAAATGCAACAAAGAAAAAAAACTAAACAACAATAAATCGAATTACACTACATTATATGTTAACGAATAATAATAAAAGATAATATGCTACAGGCTACAGGAAATAATGAAACAAAATGTATAAAACTCATTTGTTCAGTATTGACGACTCCATTTATTTCACTGTTTTACACAAAATTTGTACAGATTAACAGTGGTTTATACAGGAGTCATTAGCTAGCCTGCTAGCTCTGTTTGTCTCTGCCTAATTCCGGGTTATAAGTAACATTGCTACTGCGGAAGTGTTTTAAGGTGGACCAGAATAACCAAATAAGAATCCGGGGTTAAGAAGCCAACTTGGGCCTCATTTGCTAGAAACCAAGGTCATATTAATACTAAACTAATATTATGAGTTGATGCTGTCATACAAAACATGACTTCTAACCAGACATGTGATTTTAGTTGTGGTCTAGTTTCCAGCAGGAGCTTGCATGTATCAGACAGGTCATTATAGCTGGAGTTAAGACATGACATTCATAAAAGCTGTGATTTCAGCTGTGGTCTAATTTTCCGGGGGAGCTCACTTGTATTACTGCAGCTGGAGAAAAGACAGACTACATGTTTAATGGAACACACTGGTGCTCCCTTTATATCAGAAGAGCACGACCAGCAGAGTTTCGTCAATGCCATTCCCTGCTCTGCTGCAGCTGTGTGACGTTTGACCTGCTCTGTCTTGTCTTGTCTGTCTTTACATCTCCTTGTTTACATCTCCATGTGCTTGTTGTTGTTGTTGTTTCCACCCTGGCCCTGCCTCTTTAGTATTCTCACCTGTATAGAATTTGTTGCCCCTCCTGTTTGTTTCGAGTCTCATCTGATCTACAAGTAGCCTCTATGTCTTAGTGTGTCTGTGTCTGGTCTTGTGTCGCTGACCCTGTGTTAGCACTGTGAGTATAGACCAAAGTTAATGGAGTTTCCTCTTAATTATTTAGTGGTTTCATTTGTTTTCTTTTTCAAAATCAACTCCGTGACAAGCTGACAAACATATAACCAACTGCGACCGGTTCTTTGGCAGATCTGAAGTCATGTAGAGCAAGTTTAGTCCTGCCAAACTCAAACTGAACACATGATAATGGAAAATATGACCTGTGACTACCAATTCACAGTAAATTCATCACAAAAACTTCAGATAATAGACAGGAAATTCTACAACCTGTGAAAGCTCTATGTTAAAAGAACATTTTTACCTTCTTTATTTGCACTGTTTTGTATGTTGCACAACGTCTTATGTCTATTGCACTATATTCACACTGTGGAACCTGAGCTTCGCCATTTCGTCTCTCTGTATTCTTGTATATGGTTGAGATGACAATAAAGTTCACTTTGACTTTGACTTTGATTTGAACTGTCGAGACACACATGTAACACACTGTTTACATTGTTTTGCAATTTTTTTTGCAATTTTTTTTTATCAATGAATACTTTGAGAAACACTTCAAGCCTTACCCAGTGTTATTTCAGGAGCACTTAGTCTGTTAATGATCTATTAACTAAACAATAATACATTCTTACACTAGATCTGTTTTTCAGATATTTTACTTCATGCACACACAGTTTGTGTCTTATTTATTTAAGGCCTGCTTAATGTGTTAATTATCTTTTAACTTGGCTAAACTGAAACATATTGTTCCACAGGGTCTGTTTAGTATAATTTTATTGAATGTCTGAACACATTTCATTTGATTTCATTTTTTTTTATCCCAAACTACACACACCTTTCTCAGTCTGTGAAATAACTCATCATAAAAAGAAAAATTGCAAGGATACATACGCATGAAATGTTGTGACACAGCCCATACATTTCTGCACGAATGCAGTACAACTCGACAACTTCCATCTTTTGGGAATATGTTCACATTTGTCTATGAAAGGAGGAAAAGGAGTAAGACTTTTACTTTTCAATTCATCAGATCATTGTGCATTCCTCAGGCAGAGATGGAAGATGTAAAACGCAGGCAGGCCTTCTGAGATGGGACCGGATTAAAAATGCCATACAGGCATTCGCTAACGTTCAAAATGACACATTTTCTTGTTTTCCCCTAAGAAGTATGAGATTAAAAGGACAAAATGGATGAAATTCAGAGCATGGCTATGCCTTCTTTTTTTCCCCTCCTTCTTTCTGTCTCTCTTCATACAGTTCCGCACACTGTAGCACTGTCAGCCTCAATACAGAGCAAACTGCACGCATGCTGCACATAGATGAGGATATTAGCACCCGCTGCAGATTCATTCAGAACATACCAATAATCTACTTCTGTGAATCTCTCTCTCTCTCTCTCTCTCTCTCTCTCCCTCTCTCTCTCTGTCGGTCTCTTTTATCCCGTAATTAAAGTGAATGGTTGCAGTCAGCAGATCACAGCTCCTCAGGTTAGCATTAGTGCCCGGCTTGTTAGCTCCACACACCCAAAGCTACCTCAATTACATACAACAGTCTTTAACATTCTGAATAGCAAATTATCTGCTTCACCCTTCGGCCTGCTACTATTACCGCCCAGGAGGAGGAGAGAGAGACAAAGAGAGAGAGAGAGAGAGAGAGAGAGAGAGACCCATCATTGATAAGTATTTGTATGTTAATTCAAGACAGAGACAGAGTGACAAAGAAAGAATAAGAGAATGGAAAGGAGAGAGAGAGATAAGAGAGAAACAGAATGGAACGGAAGGAGAGACAGAGAGAGAGATGAGAAAGTAATGAAAGAGAAATAGAATGGAAGGAGAGAGAGAGAGAGAGAGAGAGAGATAAACACAAAGAGAATTAAGAGATAGTGATGAAAGAAAAAAGAACAGAGAGAGTAATGAGAGAAAAAAAGAATGGAGAGAGAGAGACAAGCATTTGTATGTTAATACAAGACAGAGACAAAGTGACAAAGAGGGAGTAAGAGAATGTAAAGGAGAAAGAGAGAGAGAGAGAGAGAGAGAGAGAAAGAGAGAGGGAGAGAGAGGGAGAGAGAGGGGAGAGATGAAAGAGAAACAGAATAGAAAGAGAGAGAGACAGAGAGAGAGCTGAGAGAGAAATAGAATAGAAGGAGAGACACACAGAGAGATAGATAGAGAGATGAGAGAGTGATGCGAGAGAAATAGAATGTAAGGAGAGAGAGACAGAGTGAGATAAACACGAAGAGAATTAAAACAAAGACAATGAAGAGAGAGTGATGAAAGAGAAGAAAAACAGAGAGAGAGAAAGGAGTAATGAGAGAAAAAAAGAATAGAGAGAGAGACCGAGATAGAGATAAACAGAGAGAAAAAGAATTAAGAGAAAGAACTGAGAAAGAGAGAGGAGAGAGAAAGAAAATGGAAGGAGATACAGACAGAGAGAGAGATAAACAGAGAGAGAGATGAGAGAGAAATATAATAAAAGGAGAGACAGAGAGAGATGAAGATAAACAGAGAGAGAGAGAGATGAGAGAGAAATAGAATAGAAGGAGAGACAGAGAGAGAGAAAGATAAATAGAGAGAGAGAGATGAGAGAGAAATAGAATAGAAGGAGAGATGGAGAGAGAGACAGAGAGAGAGAGAGATGGGAGAGTGACAAGAGAGAAACAGAATGAAAGGAGAGAGACAGAGAGAGATCAACACAGAGAATTAAGACAAAGAGAATGAAGAGAGAGAGTGATGAAAGAGAAAAAGAACAGAGAGAGAAAGTAATTAGAGAAAAAGAGAATGGAGAGAGAGAGAGAGAGAGAGAGAGAGAGAGACCCATCATTGCTAAGTATTTGTATGTTAATACAAGATAGAGTGACAAAGAGAGAGAGAGTTGAGAGAGCAATAGAATGGAAGGAGAGAGAGACAGAGAGAGAGAGTGATAAGAAAGAAATAGAATGGAAGGAGAGAGAGAGATAAACACAGAGAATTAAGACAAAGGGAAAGAACTGAGAGAGAGAGAGATGAAAGAGAAAGAGAATGGAGAGAGCAAGATGAGGGAGATAGAGATCAGAGAGAAAGAGAGAGAGAAAGAGAATTGAGAGAGATGAGAGAGAAAGAGAAGGGAGTGAGAGAGAGAGAGAGAGAAAGAGAAAGAGAGAGTGTGCTGACCGTGCTTTCAGTATAAATCAATTAAATGGGAGGTAACAGGAATCCAGCGTGCGCTTCTGTAAGGAGTCTGTCGTCTCTCTCCTAAAAGCCCTGACCGCACCACGCGGCCTAAAACACACGCGGCCCTGCGCGCACTCTCGGACATGTCAATAGGACACCAACCACAGCTCAACATGAGACGACGACCCTGAGATATTAATACCGGC
>JBBPCZ010000089.1:1312762-1318014 GCA_037974445.1 Brycinus macrolepidotus
CTGAGTATTAATCAGCAGACTGTGTCCATATATGTGTACATATTACAGTTTACGTCACATTTATAGTGCTTAAAAGTTAAAAACCTTCACCTCAAAACACCTTAAAATTCCAAGGGTTCCTGCATATGCTTCTTTAAAAAAAAAGGCAAATTTTCAACAAATAATGAAAGGCGTTGCAGAAACTACAAAAAAATCCCAATCGCAGTGTTGTGAAACCGCTTATTTGACTAAATATGGCTTTTCTGCAAAATAGACCTAGGCGCCATCTTACAGGTTACATAACGGATAAGAACGTAGAACCCTTACACATTCAAAATGGATCAGTTGTAGGCCTTTTATTGATTGATTGCTACTGAAAAACTGATAGATGGTTCCAGTCCTAGCTAAAATAGAAAGAAAAGGAATTTTAAAAAGGATAATTAATGCAATTGACATTACAAAACAAACATTTATATGATACTAAGATAAGATAAGACAAGATAAACCTTTATTAGTCCCACAAGTGGGAAATTTGCATTGCTACAGCAGAAAGTGGACAGAACAAAGGTAAGAGCAGCAGAAAGTGGCAAAACAATAGACACAAAAACAACTAATACAAAAATATAAAAAATATAAATAGACATTTGTACAGTATGTGTATGCTAATATATGTGTCTATATAAACTTATACATGTATGTATATAAGTTGCACATGTTGTACCAGAATATCGCACACAGAGAAAAATATTGCACAGAAGAGAAATATTGCACGTAAGAGAAACTTCCATATATGTGTCTGTATGTGTCTATATGTACTATACTATATGTGTCTGCGGTACTATGCATTTGATTGTAAGCAGTTCAGCACTATTGCTGATAATGCGTCATTCAGAAAATCCTAAGAAAGCATTATTGAATGAAAACTGAGGTTAAATTTTATATGCAATTATTCCAGCAGAACAGCAAAATCTGATCTCATACAAAGTGCACTATGACCCACTTACAGAAACCTGACAAGCATTGCCCCGAGGGACGCCCCCGTCCTTGTAAGAGTGTGTGTGTGTGTGTGTGTGTGTGTGTGTGTGTGTGTGTGTGTGTGTGTGTGTGTGCGCTCACATACATGTATGCCGGCATAAATGTGTCTCGGCATGTCTCTGTCTGACAGGTGAGAGATTTCCCATCTTCTCTTTCTGTCATCCTGGCAACGTCTGCGTCTTTCTGACACAAATCCACATCCGCTGTGTGTGTGTGTGTGTGTGTGTGTGTGTGTGTGTGTGTGTGTGTGTGTGTGTGTGTGAAAGAGAGTGAGCGCGAGAGAGACAGAGAGAGAGAGACTTTGATCCTTTATATTGAACACATCATGCCGAAGGGGCACTCAGCAAACCCTTCAGATCAGCACAGACAATAAATTAATAAATAAATTAAAATAAAACAAAATAAAACAGCCTAAAACAAGCTAAAAATGAGCTAATTTTCAAGTTCCAAGCACACTGCCTCCCCACGCTGTTCTAAACAGGTCTCTTATGCTCTTATAAAAATCAAAATCAACTACAATCCTTCATTCAACCAGTCTAGAGAGAGTCCGTGTTAATTCATATGTTAAAAAAGTTGAAAATAAAATCTTAAAAAAAAAAAAAGGAAAATCATGTTAAATGAATAAAACAGTCTGTAAAATATCAAATAAGGGCCTAAACAGTGCACAAGAGCATAAATCCCTGTTTCCCTCTGATAGCAAATGTGACACTCGGTGTGATCTCAGGGTTCAGAATGGAAATAAAAGCGTCAACAGAAACAATTCCTTGCAGAGAGAGAAAAGAAAGAGAGAGAGAGATAGAGAGAGAGAGAGAGAGAGAGAGAGAGAGAGAGAGGTGTAAATGAAACACATAAACCAGTATTTGGCTGGAGACAACAGCCTTTTACTGTGTTCGCTAAAAGGTCATTAGAGCCGAAAATAAAATGAAAGGTTAAGTATAAACCCTCTCCAAAACTTTACAAATAAACAAGAAGGATTGTGTATCAAGTCAACTTAGCCTTTGTTAACTCGGCTTTCAGTCTGTTTCTCATCGTGACATTAAGTCTCTCTCACAGATGCTCGATCCGACTGAGATCTGAGGAATAGGGAGCCCAAGTCAACACCTACACAATATTCGGCAGGTGTAGATATGGTTGATGAATTTATTTGTCCAAGGCCTTAAATTCTTCAACCATATAAACAGACTCTGACAACATATTTACAACAAATTTACATATTTACATTGTAGATATATATTAACAAGAGGTAATACGCAATTTTATTAATATATATTATTAATATATTGTCAATATATTGTCCTCATAACTCTATTTTTGCCTCGCCACAATTGCTAGATTAAAATCAACTGCTTATTTTTCTTACTCAATCAATTAAAAATGTTGTTCTTGATCAGCAGTGACTATTTCTGATTTGAAAAATTTGAATTAGGGTTTCAGAAGGATGAAAATTCTCCACAAGGGGGAGCTATTTTCTATTAAAGTGCTAATGTGAGCATCACATAAAAAGAAGAACCCATGAATACATTTATGTTTTTAGTTATAAGCTGCATAGATGTGTGTGGTATGTAGAAACCTGTCAGATGTTGATTTTGCAGGAAGAAAAAAAAATTAAATTGAGTTTTATATATTTTTTTCCTTTTTTGAGGCAAAAGTCCAGTTAGCATGCTAGCCTGTCATCGTCCATGTTAATATTGCCTTTCTTAGACTTTCACTGCAATAGAAGAAGACTAAAGACTGCCAAGTTATCATTCAATCAATTCAAATATTTAAATACATTATTCAATAAATCTGTGTGCAATGAAACTGGCTAAGTATTCACGTAAGGAAAAGTAGCCAGTCCATGTGGGTATCTGTACACATTCCTCCATCATCAGCACCTCATAGCATGGCAGAAAACTCAACAAGAGTGCAATACTTCATGTTTGAACAATCTCACACAGGTTTGAAAACGAACAAGGTTGATAAATGAACCGAAATATCTGGTCAGTGATTCCATCAGCGAATGACGTGATCATTTTCAGCTGCTCCAAAAAATGAAACTGAAAGAGAATCAAGTTGAGGGATTGAACAGTGCCTGCAGGTTAACCAACTGGAGTAGCAGAGATGATAGATCAATATTATTATTTATTATTATTTAGTGTTATAAATCTTATTTCTCTGTCATCGCTGAGCAGAGTGTAGTAACTTTTGCCCACCTCTAAATATCTTCTGACCTTTGACCAGGGGCAGTAGAAGCATTTTTAATGTGGGGTTGACGCACTAGGTGGAGTGTCTGGAACAGGTGGGGTTGGGTTGGGTGAGTGGGTGCAGTCTTCATTAGTGGAGTAATCTGTAGTTTTCTGTCGTGGTTTTGCAAAAATATGAAACCAATGGTGTTCCGGATCAGTTCAATAAGGAACACGTCTGGAATCTTTCAAATACGGAACAATTCCGTGTTGCACGGAATGGTTGGCAACACTATTTGGGGGGGGGGGGTGTATGGAACGAATGATTTTTAAAAGTGGGGGGACTTCCACCCCCCCCCCCCCCCCCCCCACACACACACACACACGCAAATGTATTAACCAATCTCACAGCAGGTTTTCTCTCCGACTCCCACCACCTCCCACTATCAAGTAAAAACTGTGTTGTCATCCAACAGCAGTACGTACACAAATCTCAGCTACACTCGTTGGTTAGACTGCTCTTCACAGTCTCTCTCCACTGGATTTACTCTCTCTCTCTCACTGTCTTTTTGAGTTATTGCAACGGTTGTAAAATAATCACAGATCAGTTATTTTAGTTCGTTTACACCATAGCCGTGGTTCATGTTGAGACAAATGAGCTCGTTCAAAGACAGTTAGCAGTTTTCAAAAGTTTTCTGCTGTGCTGTGTGATGTGTCAGCTGATGAAAAAACACAAGTACACACACACACACACACACACACACACACACACACACAGGCTACTCCCCTTGTGCACATTTGCACATTTGAATGATAACCTCACTTAATATTTAGTTTAATATTTAACGTAAAGCAGTCATTTTCGGTTGGCCAATGGCATAAGGGTGTGGCCTTAGGCCTGCTATGTCAAATCATCTCACCGGAACTGTCGATAAGTCACCATTACAACAGGGATGATGAAACTGCATCCATTAGTATTAAATGAGATATAACTCTTCAGCAGTGCATCACCTGTCTCTCACTTCAGTTCATTTAAGTTAAAAAAAAGCACAGCGCAGGCAGCTGCATGCCTATTTAACTCTGTGTCTACAGCTGCCTCAGACAAAGGAGCTTTAAGAGGTTTTATGTCGGAGCTGTACTGAAAAGGCCTTTTAACTGAAGCCCTGTGAAAGTTCCTTTCAGTTTTATAATATTCAATTCAACTGAGTGTTTGCTTTATTGTCATGACTGCTTTTAACCAGTTCTCTGTGTGTTGTAACTGTTTCCATAAAGCAGTAGGGAAATGAAGGCTGTGTGATATTGTGAATAGAGACACAGTGAAAAGAGGCTCTAGCACTACAGTATAGCCTTTCATGTTCTGCTGCTTAATTTGAAAGCTTTCTTTTTCTTAGGTTATATCCTGGACTGTTGGGCTTTGGCTTCAAGACTGTTTATACAGTTGAAACTCCCTGAAACAGCCAGCAAAAAAAGTTTTGGGGTTCAGAAAAGCTTTAGTTTCTTGATTTCTTTCTGTAGGTACTGCCTAGACATTAGGAGTTATGAAACTTGTTCATCTGTATATCTTGTCTTTTCACAAATCTGTTCATTTACTTTTCCTGTGAAACACAGGAAAAGTCCTTCATGAAATCATATGTGCGCGTTATCATCCCAACTCCAAATATAGTTGATCAGCTAACACATGTTTGGTGTCTGAAGTTTGCTTCATTAATTTTGTACTGTGACAGCTATTGGACGTTTCACCAAGTAACAATCATTGTCTTACACCACATGGAGGTGTTCAGTAATCCGTAACAGACTTCTTTATGTGGTTTCTATATGACAAACTGTTGTCTATAAACATGGACAAAAGAACATCACATAGCTAAAAACAGTAGTAACAGTTATATCAACTCCTGCATATATAGATATATATATATACATACAGTACTGTGTAAAAGTCTTAGGCACCTGTGCAAATTATTTGAAACCATTTCTATCAGCAGTGGGTTTGTTTCTGCAGGCAAAAACACAAGAGAACATCAGAATAAATGCAAACAAACAAGAAAGCAGTAAAAAGTATCAAGATTTCTTTTTTTC
>JBBPCZ010000089.1:1318114-1330820 GCA_037974445.1 Brycinus macrolepidotus
GAGGAAGGAGGTCTGGAAATGGTCAAGCAAATACTTTGCCATACATGAAACTATGGTTTACTGTATTAAAGTGATTTCTAATTATTGTAAAATTAGTGTTTTAACTCTAACTTAATACTACTGCCCAGTAGCAAACAGCTTTTAATTACAATTTTCTCAGGTGCCTAAGACTTTTGCACAGTACTATATATATATTTGTACATATATTTAATACTTCTGTCTATTTTCAGAAATAACACTGTCCATCATAACAATACTAATATCTTGAATACATTCGGGCAAAAACTGTAAATGAGATTTTTTCACTATATTTTTTTCATTTTTCATTCTTTATTTTCAACTATTTCTTTAAGGATTTTGCTCAAAGTGTTCATGCTCTCAAAGCAAAACATTTTTGACCTTTCACTTTCTGTCTATTCGCTTTTAATTGAGCTATTTTTTCCAGCCCTGGGTGGAACTTAACGGCATGCAGGTACGCGCATCAGTAAAAGTTTAAACTTATTAAACTTAACTCTGATGGTTTGCTGCACTGACCTTCAAATGTATACCCAATGATTGCAGGTTACTTTTGGGATCCTGTCAATATTTTAAATATATCAAACAAACATTTTCGTGCATCATAATCCCTGGATGGGCCGACTGACCAGCTTGAATGCCAGATTTGCCACAATAGAGTGAACTTTGCTTAACAGTTTTAGGAGGAGAAAATCACCATTTATAAAGTTTGATAAAAATTTCCTTCGACAGCAGATTTTATCAAATGCAAAACATCAAGTTCAGATAATCCTAGACAACTGTACTCCAGGCAGATGTCAAAATCCATCTGGATAACTGACCCCACGGTTTAAGGCTGACTTTGGTTCTGATGATAATGCAAGTAATAGCATCTGCAGTTGACTGAAATGCATGGTACAAAGCAGTTAAATATTTACTAAAGCCCAGTTCGTTTATCCATTCAATCATCCTCGGACACATTTCGGAAGGCCACAGATCACTTCTCAAAGTCAAATTGGCAAAAACATCAATGCCAGTTCGGAAACAGCAGGGAGGGAAAATGTAAACAAATGGATTAAAACAACAAAAACTAATACACACAAACTCTGGATTTCAGTAAAAGGAGAGGGGATACTAACATTCCTTTACTGGTGTTCTAGATGTAAATATATATTCTTCATCATCAGTACCATCAAGATCAACTTATTTACTATTTAAAGGAAAAGATGAAATATTGCTGTAAATTACTTATGAATAGTAAATGAATATGAATTATGACTTTTTCAATTATGTATGATTTTTTGAATAATTAATGTATATACACCAATCAAACAAAATATTAAACCCACCTGCCTAATACTGAGCACATTCCTGAACAGTGATCATAGTGTGGCAGAACACATCATCTTGCTGAAAGAGGCCACTGCTATTAGGAAATATCGTTGCCATGAAGGGGTGTACTCGGTCTGGGACAATGTTTAGGTAGGTGTTTCGTGTCAAAATAACATCTACATGAATGCCAAGACTCAAGGTTTCCTAGCAGAACATTGCCCAGAGCATCACACTGCTTCCGTTTGCTTTCTTCCCATAGTGAATACTAGTGCCATCTCTTCCCCAGACAAGTAATGAACACACACATGTCCGGCCACCCACATGATGTAAAAGAAAATATGATTCAACAGACCAGGAAGCTGGTGGACAAGGATCAGCATGGGCACTGTGACCACTCTGTGGCCATGCAGGCCCATACACGGCAAGCTGCACAGCACTGTGTGTTCTGACATCCTTCGACCATAGCCAGCATTAACTTTTTCAGCAATTTGTGCTACAGCAGCTCTTCTGTGGGATGGACCATTTTTAATGCCTCCAACACATCAACTTCCAGAACTGTCTGTTCAGTTCCCCGATATGTCCCACTGACAGGATAGTCATAATAATAATAATAATAAAAATAATAATAATAATAATAATATTAATAATAATACTACTACTAATAATAATAATAATCATAATAATAATGACAATGCACTTATCTGAATTACAAAAAAAATATAAAAGCAATATACTGATATGTTGATGATGATGATGATGATGATGATGATGATTGTTTAACAACAACAACAACAACAACAACAACAACAATATCTTCATTATTAGCACTTCATGCTAAAGCAGGCTTGCAGACTCCTCATAACAAGTCTAGGGCCAAAATTAGCCCATGGAAGACCTATTAACACCACCTATTTTAGAGCACTTTGTATGTATGTGTGTGCGTATGTGTGTGAGAGAGAAAGAGAGAGAGAGGGGGGGGAGAGATAGAGGGAGAGAGAGAGAGAGAGAGGGAGAGAGGGGGGAGAGAGAGAGAGAGAGAGAGAGAGAGAGAGAGAGAGAGAGAGAGAGAGAGAGAGAGAGAGGGGGAGTGTAGAAGAGGAAATGGAAGAGTAATGACAGATAATCTCCCACAGCTCACTGCTCAAGTAGACACATGAATGCATCAGGCTCCATCCGCGTGCAAGCGCTGTAAAGGATCTATCAGACCAGGACACACACACACACATACACACACACACACACATACACACACACACACACACACAATCCTATTCATATACAACCCCACATATACGTCATTCTCTACTGTTCTAATGGCTAACATGACAAATACTCTTGCTTTTCCATCAGGGGGAGATGAAATGCACTTATTCACACTGGTAGTGGGTAATATAATGATATTTTATCGTTATTGTGGGACACTGCATGATACCACTTTTTTTCCGATACTGATATTGAAAGCAAATGCAGCAATTAAGACGTGCGTCTAAAAGGAGACTATCATGCTCAAACTACCCAGACGCTGTACTACTCTGCAACAAGTAACAGGCAACGTGACATCACACAATGTGAGTATGCGCTATTTCAGGACAGAATTGTTATAGGATTGTGTCATCTATCCAGCATTGTTACATCACCGTACAGATTCTGAATATATAATGGGTGTGGACAGCACTCGTAGAATACTGAACAGCAGAGCGGATCATAAAAAGAGATATATTTAGAATTACAGAGAGCCCTCAGACAACAAACAACTGTATAACTTTATAACTGCATAAAGTGCAATGTACAGCTCACTGGATGTCAATTCATTATGCCATTATGTTTTTTTATGTAATTACTATTTCGCCATTTTATCTCACTGATTTTTACGCTCACTCTCACTCTGTGGTTGAGAATGAATGTAGGGCATTCAGATGTGAAACTCTAGGAAAATCACTGTGGTAGTGAACAGAACCAGACCTCTCAAGAGTTTAATGCCTCTAAAAGCTCCCTCACAGAGAGTTATTACAAGAAATGGTTAGACATATGCTGCTTAACGCCAGAGTCACTGATTTATCATTATTTTGAGAACGTTTTAAGTGCACTCAGGGAGTGGTATGCTTTGAATGGCTTCGTTAACATTCCAATGACAAATACACAATCAGTGGAATTCCTCTCTAATGTTTCTATTTCAAGTGTATTAGAGGTTTTAACACTGTTAAAGTATAACATTTGAACAAATCCTGAATGCCCTAGACACAAGGTAATATGTTAGCAACAATGCAATACAATATCTTCTCCCCACCTTCTCCTTTGAGTTGATTTAAATTTGTTCAGAGTAATAGAGCTTTAATGTGCTACTGCTTTTTTCTGGTGTTTTATCCACAAACTGTGCCATAACATGCTGTGCATCATGTAAATAGTTTCATGTATTGCAATATAATATTTTTCCTATATCGCTCACCTTTACACCACACACACAAACACATGCACAGGCCCTGTCCTAAATGGCACGATGTGTAAGTGCAACCCAATTAGCCACCCCCACAGAGGAGTCATATAACCGCATGCATATTTCAGGCGTCAGAATAGCAGAGTATGGATTTATAAGAGTGGGAGCGGAGCGTGTGTGTGTGTGTGTGTGTGTGTGTGTGTGTCTGTGTGAGAGAAGAGGCAGGAAGTGAGCAGGACTCCCCGAGGAAAGACACCATCTCACACTGAACCAGCAGCTTCTACCTCCTGGGCTGGAACTAATTGGTGCGAGATTAAGTTTCTAAGGGATATAATAACCCGGGGCACACCTCTTGGACCTGGAGCACTGAGAGGAGAGAGAGAGACAGAGAGAGAGAGAGAGAGAGAGAGAGAGAGAGAGAGAGAGAGCAGACAGCTCCCCTGGTTTCCAGACAGAACTTCTCACAATAAAAAAGTATAAAAAAAAAAAAAAACGCCCAGACTGGAAAGCACAGCCTGCACTGCACCTCATAAAGAAGGAAAACATCACCAAACTGACCATTTAATACAAAACGCAGAATCAGGACTGTCCAGGAAAAAGAGTTCACAAAAGCAAGTCATACATAAAAAAAAAAACATAATGGCATAATAACTAAAACAGCCTGTATTAAGAAAGATGGTTGTGTATAAATGAATTAAATGTTTTTGGATACATGAAGTCACACAAATGTTAAAAGTGCATATAATAGTAGAGGAGAGAGAGAGAGAGAGAGAAAGAGAGAGAGGGGGAGAGAGGGAGAGAGGGAGGGAGAGAGAGAGGGAGAGGGAGAGAGATAGAGAGATGTGATGGAAAAAATAAGAGAGAAAAAAAGGGGAGACAGAATGAGTGAGAGGAGAGAGAAAAAAGGGAGTGAGAGAGGGAGAGGGAGAGAGAGATAGAGAGACATGATGGACGAAAAAAGAGAGAAGAAGAAGGGGAGACACAATGAGTGAGAGGAGAGAGAGAGATGTGATGTTTGTGTAAAAAATGAAAATGAATTATGACTGTTTTTGATGCATAAAGACACAAATGTTTTAGTGGATACAATGGTATAGTAGAAGAGAGAGAAAGAGAGAGAGAGAGAGAGAGAGATATGATGGAAAGTATGACAGGGAAAAAAGAAGTGGAGACAAAGAGGGAGAGGGCGTTTTAAGGGATAAAAAGAGAGGTTGGAAAATGGTTGCGTACAAATAATTTTTGACTGTTTTGGATACATAAAGTCACACAAATGTTAAAAGTGGACTTCAAAGGGACAATACACAAGACAAATGTAGAATACTGGCCCATTTAAATGACTTTAAATCACCCCTGTTGTTGAAAGTTTCATTCCTGAAACCCCCCCCCCCCCCCTGCTGACTGAGGTCCCCCTGTTGATCTGTGCAAAATGAAGATACTTTATAGTTCATTAAATGACATAAATTGGAAATTTGTCTTTGGCGCTCGCATACAGAGCACAGCACACAGCGCACACGAGAACACAGCACGTGAACATTAAAGTAAATTAAGTTCTACAAAGACTGAATAAGAAATGCTGATAGAACGAATGAGTGATGCTCTGGACATGGGGGAACACACACGCCTGCACACACACTCACACACTCACACACTCTCTCACACACACACACACACACACATGTAAGATTGGAAGAGGAATAGAGATGTTGGAGAGGAAGGCATTTCTCTGAAAACATCAATTCAGCCTGTCAACATGCAGTCGTTATTCATACAAACTCTCTCTCCCTCTCTCTCCCTCTCTATCTCTCTCTCTCTCACACACACTCACACACACACACACACACACACACTCAGTCAGACGCGGCCTTGGCCCTCAGATGCATTCACACATATAAATGACACTTGAGAGAGAGAGGGAGAGAGAGAGAGAGAGAGAGAGAGAGAGAGAGAGAGAAAGAGAGGGGAGTGACAGGGAGAAACAGAGAAAGGAAAAAAAGGGGAAGACAGAAAGACAGGGGGTGTGTGTGAGATGAGAGAGAAAGAGAAGACAGACATAAAAAAGTGCATAAATGAATCTGAAAGCAAGTCTGTAATGAAGTAAAACATTTTAATAATATCTGTCGCCCGGTTAAATTCACTGCAGTTCAGTTCCTTTCAGTGTAATGTTTGTCATTAAACAGTGCTGCCAAAGCAACTGAGAACATTGTTACCTCACACAGTAATATCTAATATATCAGAATACCACCTAACTTAATAGTAAAGTTGCAATGAAAACAAAGAGCAGTAACTTTTCTTCAGCATTTCTTCAGTGTCATCATCATCATCATCACACGGAAGTGCTTAATTAGCGTTCAATTACATCTGTATGCATACACACTTAGACACACTCATATATTTCAATACACACACATATACTCTCCATAGAATGGTCTGATGATACCCCCCCTCCCTCTCTCTGCCTTATATACCAGTACATACTGAGCATATATGAGGCTTGTGAGCTTTCCTGTGGTTCCAAAGGGTGAGTCACTGTGACATGTCACGAGATTGAAGCTGTATTAAAGGTCAGCAGAGTGCTGAGCACTTTTTTATTACTAAGAGGGCTAATGGCCCACTATTAAGGTCAAAAAACAGTTAGGGTTCATGATGCTGTGTTATTTTCAGCAAGAGAAAGTTCCTCTTATTGTTGCGGATGAGGAGCTACACTGAATTATTAGTATGTAGTAATACCAGTATACTCCTAGGAAATGTACCCAAAAGTACAACTAAGAAAGCACTGTTAATCATATTTTTAATTCTAAGAAAATACTTCACAATACTACACCTTTAGTCTCCTTCAAAAACCACCGTTATTCGACAAAACTATAATTTACCATTTGACACCAAACATTAAAAACACTATCATTCTCCATCAAAACCATCTATATTCAGTCACCAACATTCTCCACCAAACACAATCATTCTTCACTAATCACCAACATTCTCCACTAAACACCATCATTCATCACCAAACACCATCATTCTCAACTAAACACCATTTTTCTCCAACAAATACAATCATTCTTTACTAATTACCAAAATTCCCCACCAAACACCACCGTTCATCACTAATCACCAGCATTCTCCACCAAACACCATCGTTCATCACTAATCACCACCATTCTCCACCAAACACCATCATTCATCACCATTCACCAAAATTATCCATCAAACACCATCATTCACCACCAAACACCAACATTTTCCACCAATCACCAACATTCTCCAACAAACATTACCATTCTCCACCAAATATGATCATTTCCCACCAAAAACCATTCTTCGCCAAAATACCAATGTTCTCCCCCAAATACTATCATTTTCCACCAAACATCACTATTCCCTACCAAACTCCCTCATATATACCTGTCACCAGCATCCTCCACCAAACATTGGTGTTTCTTCACCAAACACCAGTGTTCTCCACCAAATACTATCATTCTATACCAACCCTATAATTCCCCTCCAAATATCATCATTCTTCACCAAACACCAGAATTTTATTGTTTGCCCCTTGATGGTTCCAGAAAAAGATCTAACAAGCCAAATGATCTAACAAGTGTTTGGTTTTGTTGCTGTTTATTGGTGAATTTTGGTGACTGTCAGAAATCCCTCCAGAAACTGCAGATCAGTATCTCCCTCTATATGCTGCTCTGCAGCAGAAGTCAAGAGTCCTGCTTTCATATGCCTTTGCTTTTTAGGGACGACTCAGCATCCGTCTCCCACACAAACCCTTCACGGCAGTTTAGATCTTCTCTAATTCCTTCTGCTGGCTAAGCAGTAGCAAAGGCTGCATCACTCCTTCGCCAGGCGCTAAATTCTCAGCTAAATGAAGACGTCTGAGGGGAGAGCATTAGAGGAAGAGTCGTTTTAATCACTCAAATAGCTCCATAAATTTACTGTGAGCAATGGATGTTGTTCCTGCCTCTTAATTTTCATCTGACGTCCTAATTTAGTAAAGCAATTGGATACTTTAATTTGAGGGAAAATGATCTTTTACATCCAACGCAGGCCAACAGGTTGGTTTAAAACAACCCATTTTATAATTTATTTGTTAGGTAATCTTTTCTTTTTTTAATTACTTAATCTTGAACAACTGTATTATTTTTTTACCTGCAAATCCTGAGCCCAAATGAGTCGCTGGTAGGTGGGACTATACTGTGTTTCACAAGCAGATAAGAAACAGCCACACAGGAACAGCAGAGACACGTCTGAAGCAGCTGTGGCCATGTCCTTACAAACTTACAAGCTCTATAACACATTTTTGACAAAACTTATAAATTCTGTATCACGTTCTGCCACACTGTCCTGAGACTGGTGGAGCCTCCTCTGGTATGTGTCATAATGACCTAGGAGCAAGACTTTGGCAATATGTGAGATTTTCTTTGTTTTCCCCGGGAAGGTTGTCTATAGCATTATCAGTGACAAGTGTCCTCATTTGGAACAGATGAGCCAGACAGAGGTTGCTGGTCTCTCTAATTGAAAGAGGGTCGAGGTGCTGGACATGGGGAAAACATCCTTGCATGGCTATGTACAAATGGATAGTTAAGCAGGGCACAGCTGAATGTTTTTAGTCGATTTCCGCCACCTCGTTTGTCAGGAGGAACATTTGTCAACAGGCGTATTGATTTAGCAATATGGCGGAGATTGGCTGGGAGTTAGGGGACTGTAAATCAGGTTACAAATCAAGAGAGCCGGGACACGGAGGAGTCTGCGCCGCTACGAAAGCGCTCACCCAGGCGAAGGTTAAATGCTAGCACATAATCTCCAGCGACTTTGGAAATTCATGGCCCTCAGAGTTCATTTAAAAAGCATTGGTAAACACAAAACTTGTAAGTCAGGGATGGGCCATATGGCAAAATGTACAATAAACAACACAGCGTAATGATATTTAGCTTTATTGGAGGTTTGCTGACAAGTTTGGATGAAAAAAATGCACAAGAAAATCAGCAGGACCAAATTTAGCCCAACATGCTTGTTTTGTTGTTTTGCAAAAAAAAAAAAAGTTTAAGCAACTCAGAAAAAACCAGAGAAAACATATTAAAAAATAAGACGTAAAAGCTTTTATCAAGCAAAACAATCTGTCAGTGCAAAATGCAAAATGTACTCCATTAAGGAAAGACATACAGCTCAAAAACAAGATTAATTGCTTTAAAATGTGAAAATTGCTTGATTGCTTGATCAGACTATGCAATTTCTTTGCTCCGAACACGCAATCGACCCATTTATTCTATTCATTTTGTAACAATTTTTTGATAAAAATAATGTGAGGCTAAAAATTGTACTTGCTCTGGTTAAACCTGTTGTTAGATCAAAATACAGCAGCAAAATCATTCATGAGTCATGGTGCTAGACAGACAGTTAGTTGCTTTTTAAATTTGAAATTTGTGTTATTTTTCATAAGCATTAATTTGTGCATTGTTTTAGATTTAAAATATCAGTTTGGCTTATTAAAGAGTAAATAATGTTTTTTGTATTGTAATTTTGGCAGACAGAACCTACTGGAAATGGGCTAGTGTGCTTTATTTGTTCATTTAGCCCACACAGCATGAAAAAAGCCTCTGCAAGGAAGGCGAAAGCCCAATTATATTTGGTGTAATACTGACAGAATTCGCCTGAAAGTGAAGTACACCTACACTCCATCTGAGAAGACTTTGAGCAACACAATCAGCATCCTGCACCACACACATACACACACACATACACACACACACTTCACAGAAGCCGCTTTGAGCACACAGACATCACAGGAACCTCTTATGACACACACAAACACACACACACTCGCACCCACACAGATTACAGGAGCACCCAGTATCAGGTATTTCATTGTTGTTTCTCAAGCCATCAGCACGAGGGGACATTTTTCTTTCCTTTCTATCACACTTCCACATCTCTGTCAGGGTCAAAGACCACCATTTAGCTGCTTTTGGGTTACACATACACACAAAACACAAGTCAAAGCTGAAAATCAAATGTACACAGTTATACTAGTCCTAGAAGTGCAGCTTATTATTACAATTTTAATTTTATGTTCCATTTTATTTGATTTAATATATTGTTTAAATTTTATTTTTGAATTTTTATTTATTTGAGCCAAATTTGGAATATGAACATTATTTGGTCTTTAACAGGCCAAATTGGCTTTTAAAATGTTCATACTAAAAACCGCTTGCCTATTTAAATACAAGGAATCAAATAAAGTGCTACATCAAAAATAAGAGGAAACTGGCTTATATAGCACCACGATGTACAGATTAAGCAGCAGCAACAGCGCAAATTCATGCACTTATCTTGCTCTTGTTATTTAGGATACAAAAATGTAACACAGAAACAAACTGCCGATCATGTGCTTAATGCAAAAATTGTCCGATTTTAGTCACGAACTTGATCATTCTCAATCGTGCACCCAAGTGTGAAACTAAGGTTCAGATGCAAAACATGTCTTAGCCGAATCCACTACATCTGGGCAAAAGTAAACCTGACTACTCCAACTTGTTTAAAGCATCTCCAACAAACCATCAACAGAGGTGGTGATAGCACTGTTCCCTGCCCCATTTGTGGCAAAGCACCTGAGGGTGTCACCTCAGCTCCAGAGCTTGGCCATTTTAAAGCCTGCTGCAATTTGAGCCACTAGTTCCACGTGATTGAACAAAATGAAAGCCCTGTTGGCACCATGTTGGCCCAGATAGCATGTAAAAGCACAGTTTAGAGCCCAACAACCACTGAAAAAAACAGCAGGAAATTAATAATGGTCTCATTTGTGAAGTCACAGCGAGAAACTGTGGTGGCCCAACAGCTAGCACATTCAGTTAGCACTGTGTCCCTACAAACAAACACACACAATACATGCTACCAGCTAATCTTCTTTGTATTCTTATGTATATACTGCAGACTGACTACTGACAAGAGGGGACAGAAACTGGTATTACTATTACACTTCAAAACGACAAGTCTAAATTTCAGACAGTTTTTCTAAGCCAAGGTCACTGCAGGCATTGACTTCTGATGTAAGACTCGCCAGAATATTCTTTGAAACAATTTAAAATTGGCAAACCAGCCTGGCAAACAATGCATCAGTGGTAAATTTATCAATGATAATGAAATTTCATATTGTTTTATGATGAATTGCAGCATTACAATCTTGAGTGAGGCAGTAAGCAACCAAGTTCTGTCAATTCTTTAACTATAAAGCACATTTAAAAGTCAACAGGTGTCAAACAAAGTGCTGCATGATAAATGGGTTAAATTTGTTACTTATCTGTCCCAGAAAATATAAACGTATACTAGCTGTCCCATAAGCAAGGCTGCAGTCGAGGTGGCCTGAATTTCTAGACGACTACATCAACAAAGCCTGTTCCAATCAGAAGGATCATTCAAACACAGCCAAGAAGTGCAGATATTCGAGGACGCAACTGGAGTACCCTTCAAGGTTTTCTGTAGTCTGTTGCATAAAACTAGCTACTACACACTATTTATGAGGGCCTACAAAAGGTTACAATAAAACATAAAGAACAATACATTTCTTCAGTTGCGTGTTTATGAAGGTGTACACTGAATGCAGGATATGAAATGCCCCTGCTTTCAGTGAGCTGAACTGCTGTTAAAAATATATCTAATATCTAAACGTCCAAATCATGGATTTGTGTCAAATCATGCTGAAATGCTCAGTAATCTCTAGCAGATGTGTAGATGCTTTTAAAGCAGCCTATAAAAGATTCAAAAGGGGGACCTGAGTGGTGCAACCGTCTGAGCACTGACCCTTAAATAGCCTTTACTACAAACAAATTCATGCATTCAGAATCAGCGTTCAGCCTGGAGGCTTACTATCATTCTCAACAGCAGGACTTAATCAAATTTTGGGCAGGAGCCTTTCTGATGGGATGACAAGACAGCCTTTGTAGACTGTGTAGTTTTGTTTTGCATTATAAAATAGAAAAGAGAACCATTCGTATAACAGAGATACTGAGGACCCACCCTTCTCAGCTGTAGCTGTGGTCTTTGGAAGCTGTGGTTCACGGGATAAATTTACCAGTTACTGATAACCACCCAAACAAAACAGGTGCATATTGTGTTACGTTTTTGAAAGAGGGCTGCTCAAATGTACAATTTTATCCAAGTAATGCCCCCCTAACCTACCAGATTGTAAAAGGCTGTTTTCAGTCTCTTTCATCATTGTAGTCAATGCTGCAATATTTGTTTCAGTTGTACTATTCAAAACAGATTAGGATAGTATTTAAAATGACTACAAACAGAAGATATACAAAGATCACCCTAGAAAGGAAGTATAATAATCTCATGTAAAGAAATAATCACATAAAATGAATTAGGATCACATACAAAGATGAACACTTTGTGTGATGGCATCCTTGTGTAACAGCAGAACCGTTATACTCGACAAGAAGCATCTAATTTGCGCTGAACACTATGGTGAAAAGGCAAAGAAATGTTGCTCTCATCCTTCGTAGCTGCATTATTTCATGGCCGCTCTGCTGGCAGACCTCTCAGGACACTGCTTCTTTAGAACCAGTGAACCGGGAAGATTTCTGTATGTGCAAGCACTTAACCTGGGCGTGTGAAATTATGCAATTCTCTCTTGCCATTCAAGGTTAAAAGCAGAGAAAAAAGGAAGAAGAAAAAAATGTCAGCTTAGATAAAAAGTGTCCTTTGTTTACTTTTGAGAGTTATTCAAATAGTGAATATTTGGGGTAACAGCTATTTTTTCCTGTCTATGGAAGGCAAATGGGTCAGTGGCGTTCCTTGGAGCCAGAGTGATGTAAGATAAAAGACAGATTTAAATCCCCACAGCTGACGTGTTGTGAATTTAAAAATAAATAAATAAATAAATAAATAAATAAATAAATAAATAACACTCGATTTAGTTATAGTCTATTTTCCAACTCTGTGCTATGT
>JBBPCZ010000089.1:1351351-1362068 GCA_037974445.1 Brycinus macrolepidotus
TGGTTCAGAGCTGATTCCAACTGGTGAACTGACATCCTGCCTGGTTTAACCCTTGCATTTATACCTGGGACAGGACCCAAAGAACATGGGCCCTGGTATTGTGTAAACTCCTGACAAAGCAAATACGTCACAGGGGCCCACAGACAGCTGAAGGGCTGTTGCTACATTTCCATGTGACTCAGTCTCCAGAAGACTTTAGAATGGATCCCATTGGTACAACAATACAACTGTGCCTTTTCTAAAATGTATTGTGCTGAGCATTATATCCTATAGACAGGCCAGAGCCGTTTCTGGTTTTGTAACTTTTGTTACATGTGTATTACCTCTGCATGTCCTCCAAGAATGCACTTTTTTTCTTGCAAGGTAGCAAAATAGTCTTTGTTATTTGTTAAGAGTCATCAAATTTCTTTGTGTTAAGTCTTCAGGTACTAGTTGATGTTTCTGTCTCTATTAAATTATCTTATTTAATTCTTCTTTTTGCTGTTCAGAGATGTTATTTTTATGGCTGAAGTTTAGTCTAATTTGTTTTGTCTCAGCAATACTCTGCTTTTATCCTATAGGAGTGTATAATTATTCTTGCTGTGTATAGAAAAATACAGTAAAAGAGAATAAAATTACATATTTTCCCCAACTTCTAACATCATATTTCGCTAATCTTCATAAAACAAACACATTTAAGTTTTAAATGTCTTAAAAATACAATATATAAGAGATTTTATATGATAACTTTAGATCTTAATTGAATAATAATGGTCAGTCATTACAGGAACCAGTTTGGGAAATACAATACATTAGTGGCCTACGGTCTACAGATGAATATCTGTAAATCAATATAAACCACAAACATCTTAACGTGTTTAACAAAGACTATGTCTGTGTTTGTTTTTGGATGAGTGAAAAATATATTAATTTCAGCGTATTTAAATAAATAATGCAAATTCCCACACAGGGAAATCATTTCCAAAGGCAAGTCTTTCCTGTCAGCTTTAGATGATGTTGCAATACGTCAGGGGAACTAAATCTAGCTCACACAAAAGCCTGAAATATCTTTTGACATTTTCTTTTATATGTTAAATCCTGAATTAAAGTCCTGAATGGTGTGGTTACACAAGTGCTGTATCAGTTATTATAAGAACTAAGGAACAGTAATAGAAATGAACAGTGGCATCTGTTCACTTCTGGAGTGTATAACTCATTCCTATCTCACATGAAGGATTGGATTCAGATACAGGCACAGTATTATTAAATTTCACCTCCTTGATTTCACTATATAAGAAATATAAGGGCTGAAAATGTTACGCTTGTTGTGCTTATGGTTTGTTGTTCAAATATATTGTGTTTGGCAGTCTGACTGCATAAAGTCATTTGTAAAATAATGTGATGCACACTAGACCATATCTTTAGCCTGGCTTTGTTGTGTAGCTGATCAACGAATGTAAACAGAATAACTGCATCATAACATGTGTTGTAGTACGAATCAGAAGAACCATCAAGAGGATATCATGTCTGTCATTTCCATATCACAATATTTTGCTGAATTTGTCATCATAGTGGTCATATAATGAAAAGTATTGTACTGGCCTATTTTTTACTGCAACTCCCCTATTTTCGATTGATAAACTACTTACAGGATTTAAAGAAGATATTTTGACATGATTATGTGATTATCATTTTAAAAATTTTTTTTAACTTTTGTATGCGAATAACCACTGGTCTCATTGGCTGCCTCATTAGAAGGGGCGTAGCATGAGTTGTGGTAACTGTGCCATGTTGGAAAGTTCCACAACAGCAGTTGAATACAGTGCAGAGAAAACATACACAACTTTTTAAGCTTGTTTATGTCAATTCAGTCATAAAGCCACAAGCATTTGCCAGCAAGGCTGGCATTTCAAAGCAATGTTTAATGCAGAAACCTTTTAATTCACTTGTGAGTGATATGATGTAGTATCTTAGTTGTTGAGCTGTCTTTAAACAATAAAACAATATTTAAAAAAGATTCAAATCAGTTTTTGATTCACTGATTAGTAGATAGTTTGCCATAATTTCTGAAAAAAGGTTGTATTGAGATCTGAAAATTTGTCCCATGTTTTGCTAAAATTCTTCAAGAGTACTGAGCTACAGGCCACAAACCAGCTAGGTCTTAATTGCAACAGGGATTAAAAAAAAAAAAAAAAAATAAATCACCTCAATAAACAATACCTCATTGTTTCATCGTTAAAGTAATGAACCAAATCTGGTGTAGTGGACCAAGGCAGGAAAAACAACTGCAGTCAAACAATGCTGAAATACATCACTGGTGCTGTAATTAGGAGATTACATCCATGACATGATCAGCTGAGGGAGCTGCCTATGTTCGTTTCCCGCAGGGTTCTACCCCTAAGGTTTAGTGCACATCCGCACGGCAAAGGCAGTGAAATGACGCAGAAAGAAACGCAACATTAAGCACTTTGTTAATCAACTTCTTAGTCCTGGTTAACTGTCTGCCCTGAGGAAGGAAGTATAGAGTGAAAGAAAACACAGATGATGAGGTTAATCAAAATGTACATCGGCCATTTAATAGAGTTCCTGTAATGAACAATTCCAGTACTAAACGTCAAAATATTCTCCGATCTGAACCATGAAAGCATAAATGTTTCACTAAACTTGGGAGATTACTCGAAGGAATAATTGGCCACATTAAAAGAACATGGATGTTCGAAACTGCAGACGTCTAACATACAATGCTAATTCTGCCCTGCAGGCCTGCAGCCTTATTATTATGGATGTAAAGCTTTTTTAAGCTGCCACCTCAGGCCAAAACCAGAGAAATTATAAGTTAGGGTTGAATGATATTAGGGAGAAGAAGTCGCATTGCAATATTACATTTTTATGTTTAAAAAAAAAAGAAGTGAAAAATGTGCCCCGATTAGCAATTATCACTCTATGGAAAGAGTGGAGAGGGCAAATTAAGATTCAATTTACTGACTCTGAAGGCTCACTTTGGTCTAAATATCACATTGTAATTCTACTGTTCTATTGCAACAAAAATGCAATACATATTTAACTAACAAATGTGCATCTAAAAACACTTAAAATCAACCTCTGCCCCTGTCTCAGTTATTACAGTGTGCAGGTATTTTTCCACCAAGCTGTACAGTACGGCACAACGCTGTTCCTAATTTAAACTCAGAACCACTTGTACCACCCGAGTCCCCGTCTTTGTGTGGTTTGAACCCCAGCAAGCAAACATGGTTCTCTGAGGTTGTGTGGTTCTCAGAGTGTCTTCACAGAAGCCCTAAAGTTTTGTAAGAACTAAAAAAGGAAAAGATTTAATTTTAAGCTTATTTCAAGCTCTGATTTACTTTTGAGGTATATGTGTAGAGTCAGAGATAACAATTCTTAGTATTATGTTTAGTTTCTAAATAAAGGAAACAGGGTGGCATGGTGGCACAGTGGGTAGCACAGCAAGAAGGCTGTGGGTTTGATTCCCAGCCAGGGTCATTTCTGGGTAGAGTTTGAATGTTTTCCACCATGTACTCCGGTTTCCTCCCACAGTCCAAAGACATGCATGACGGGTAAATTGGAGATACTAAATTCCCCCTAGGTGTGAGTGTGCATCCTGTCCAGGATCTTTCTCTGCTGTTTGCCCAAGCACCCGCTGCAACCGGGCATACAACGAGTTTCACTGTTTTAATGGTGCTAAAACAGCAACAATAAACTGTGCTTGGCTAGGGGGCAAAATTTAGATACAGTATCCTTCATACAGTAACATGAAAAATAAAAGAGTACTTTTCACATCAGTACTATTTAATTTAGACCTTTTGAGGTGGACAGTATAGTGTAAATCTAGCCCTCATGTTTTAATATTTAGTGTTTATTACTATAACTGACATTTTTTCACCGTCTAAAACCCTTTGTTCATGATAATAATCCTGGTTTGTGATTAACCAAAATGCTCACAGCACACAACGAAAAGTTCACTGACTGGTTTAGGGCTTATTTGCGTATTGCACATTTCTGCAATATCAAGGTCAAAATCAAATTATGGCACCAGTATATCCTATGTTTTGTTTGGGTTCTATGTGTACAGGGTGTTGATTAGTCTTATCTGGAGTATATTAACTGAATTATTACAGTTGTGTCTATTCATTCTGAGATTTTCTTTTCGTATATGCTTTTGAGTGAACTCCACACTTGAGAACTGACAGTATTTTTTTTTACATTGTATTTTCACTTGCACAGGCATTGCATCACATGAACAGATCAATAAGAAAGTGCTTTCAGTGAAATGTTATTAATTCAATCACATTTTAGATTTTTTTTCAGATGTTTTAATCTCTTCTTACAATTATTTTTATAATGCTTGTGTTCAGACTGTGCAGATGCAGACACATAGACATGTATTTACACACACACACACACACACACACGCACACAAATACACACACACAAGCACACATACAGCATTCATGGCCTTGTTTGCGCGTGGCATGACCAAATCGCAGGCTCCAAGTCTTTGTCAAAACGCACAAGTGGCAAGGTTATCTATAAAGAAATAGATGCCCTTCTTTGTTTAAGATGTCATTGGGCAATCCGTCTCAGTGTCGGGCTCCATAATGAACGTTCAATAGCTCGCTCTGTATGGCCTCTGTCTCAGACACACTCTGCCTGTCGCTGGCATTAAGGAGCGTATGAAGAAAAATGACCCGAGATAGCGCTTTCATTTAGAGGGAGGAGAAGGAAGCGCAAGAAAGCGGGACTCGTCCCCTAAATGGTTTGATTCACTCACATGGTCTCGACCAGATCAGGCAAGAGATTTCCTTATTACAGTACACGAAGTACACAACGACACACAACAGTATCTAGCAGAAGATAATCTGTACCACAGATTTGAAAGGGAAACGATACTGATAATACTTCAAGAAGTGGACAGTTTCATTCCTAAATACTGTCTCAATTTTGCAAAATACTTTGCAACATTTTTTAGATATTGCAAGTTTTGAAAAGAAAAGTATCTAATGAAAAACATTTTTTATTTAAAAAAGGTGTTATTGCAATCATGATATAGCACTGATATTTCTTGTATGTGTGAAGCCCACTCCTGACATTGCATTTCATTCTGAAATTCCTGAAAATAGTTTATAATGTGTTTGGGACATTCTAAAATCAGGTTACAGTGATTTTACCTTGGTTAAGAATGCAAAAGGCTATAAAGCTTTCTTAAAATATACAGATATGACTTTAGTAAGCCATATGATTTGCATAACCATTCTTGTGCTAGGTAAACATACTAATGGTCACTAACGAAGAAAGATTGATAACGAGATGTTGGGCAGAATAGGGTCATTCCATTAAAATGCAAGTTTCTTGTTCAGTTATTAACTATGCCTTTGCAGTCTAAATCATGCAAGGGGTTAAATCCTACCATATCAAATGTCTTTACAATATCATCATAAAACACTTTCAGGTTTTCATGAGTAAAACCGAACTCCAAATTTTCATTAGATTCGCTGTAAAATGCTGAAGCTCCTTCCTCCTCTGCAGCCACAGCAGGAACGTTATGTGCCAGAAATCTTTCTCTGTATCTCCTTATCCAAACTTCCTCCGAACAGTGATGCAACATCACGAAACTCAGAGAAAGTGACACTGGCTGCTCATGGCAAGCACTTACAGCCTCTGATTAACAGCAATATATCATTTGTAGGGTTAGTGGGTTATCCAATTTCCATCCAGCTTACCAAACGCCCAGGACACGGCACCAGTGACCGCTTCTAATTGCTCATCCTCTGGAGTAGGCGGGCTGTTTTTACCAGCCTCTATGTTTAGCGTTCCCTCCTGGACACTGTAAATATGCTATTCTTTAGGATCTTCCCAGATGTGACAAATAATCAATACCATAACTGGTGAACACAAGCTGACCTTGCCTGGCAGATTGAAACCAGGACACTTTAAAAGAATGAAGAATGCTCAGCTTGAAGGAACAATTCCAGAATTAACACACCAAAGAACTTCTAGAAAAATCATTTGGGCTCCATACATGTTAGGACTGCATGTTCTTAAACTTGGCTACAGGAGAGAAGAAGAAGACTTGCCACAGGATCCAGAACCTGCAGCATTTTACATGCAGTACTAGGCTGCTACAGAGCTTTAATAGGCCCTGAAAGTTTACTCCTAACTCAAATATAGTCTGAGAACTTTCTACTTGAGACCAGCCTGACTGGATCCGGATCCACTGACCTGACTTAAGACTGACCTGCCTGGATTCTGAATCTGAACCTGATTCAACTAAATACTGCCCCAAGCCTGGTCAGTACCAACACTCTTAAAATAAAAGGTGCCAAAGCAGTTTTCCTCGGAGTGATGCCACTGAAGAACCTTTTCTGGATGGATCAATGGATGGATCTTGGATCAATTTTGGATCAGTGGATGGTTTTGTTCATGTTAGTGAGATATATGAGCAAAGAACCTTTTTAAAGTTTAAATGCACCTCATAATATAAAGGCTCTTTACCAGTTCAAGTTTTTTTCCTAGACTCCTACATCCAAGTCAAACAACATTTATTTTTAAAAGTTAACTACAAACTGAATAAAATGCTACATTAATAATGACAGCACTTAATGTGATGGTAGTTTCCATGGCAACAACTTTAAGTTACCTAGCAACAGTGACAGCTGTCATCAGATCATTGACTTAAAAAAATGCACAAATTATCAGATATCTAAAATGAAGCTATAATTCTGGGTCAGACAAACATTATTTATTTAAGTTTTACTCTGCTGCCACTGATGAGTATCAACCAGTTAATTATAAACTAAGAAGACAATAAAAAGAAAAAAAAAAAACTTAAACCTCACAGAAATAACCATCAATTATAAAATGTTTAGACTTAAAGGTTTTTTGAAGCATGTTTGGCTCTGAGAGCAGATTTTTAAGAAATAAAGGCCTTTGTGATCTTCAAAGTTTAGAATAAATTATTATTCTATTATTAAATAGTCTTTTTGCTTGAAATGATTGTCCCTCATCATTACCATGATTACTTACATCAAAATATAATTTCCTGAATACAATCAATGTAGCATATTTCTAGAACACTGACCCACTGAATGCTTCACAAAAACAGAGATTTAGACCAACTGTATAATGTCTGTTAAAATCAATAATCAGTGGGGTCACCATGTTTAACAAAAACTGCACAGCAACAAGGAGTTGATTATTTACAAATTATTTTACCTATATCTCTACATTTATGTTAATTAATGTTCATTTTTGGTAATGCAGACTGTGTCAGTGCAAACCTGCTAGCAAGCTTCAAAAACTAAATAATGCACTGAATATTCAAGTATCAAATTGAAATATATCATTTTTTGATATTCTTTGACATTGTGTACATTTTTAAAGTCTTTAGTTTTGATGTGTTTTATTACACATGAATGTGTACACACACACACACACACACACACACACACACACATTCATGCGTACACACATACAGACACACACATACATAGTCTTTAAAGTTGGTGTGAAAAGGCCTTGGGTTTTTTGCCCCTCTTCTGGTGTCTGCTAAATGCCGTAAACGTAAATGTAAATAGAAACTAGGTTTTATTGAATTGATCAATTTTCATGCTTATTGTCCCAGCCCTAAGACATAACTGCACCAGATAGGTGAAAAATAACACTAACAGTAACATCGTGTCTCCTCTGCCTCCCAAACCACCTCCACTCCAGGGAGAAAGTACTAACTCAGAGGCTCTCCCTGATACCACGATTCACTTATAAGGCAAGAAGGTCGTGGTCAGGTCCAGGAAAGACTGGAAGTGAGCAAAGGAGATGTAAGAGGTTAATCAGGATCAAACTTGGTGTTCTTCACCTTTCAGAAGTGAAGAGAAAAACACGATTTGACAGTTTGGTAAACGTGTTAATGTAGTCTTCTCAGTGATTAACTGGTGTCGACACCTGAATTCTAAAGGAGTATAAGTGTGTGTATGAGTAAGAGAAGAGCTTGTGTGTGTGTGTGTGTGTGTGTGTGTGTGTGTGTGAGTGTGTGTGTGTGTGTGTGTGTGTGTGTGTGGCTCTTGTAAAAGGTGTTTTAGATGGGTGCTAGGAGTGCCTTCACAGTTGCCACTGTTTCATCACTTTTCAGGCTGAGCGAAAATCACCTACTGTATGTATAAAAATCTCAGAAACACACACAAACATACACATACACACACACACACATGCAAAGATGTTTCCTGCCTCCTCTCAGGGTGTCATTGGTTTAGCTCCTTGTCTTTTGCCTCCAAAAACACTGCAGGGTACTGAGGCAATGCTTCAGAAACTCACGCATGGGCAGACCTACCAGCCCATGCAATACAATTCAGCTTCACTGCATGACATCCTATATGAAATATAGATATATCTTGTGTCATATGTCTGGATTATCTTTTCACCACATGCACAGCAGCCCCCCGTCTACCACTGGCTTTACAGTGTCCATCCACTGTGACTGATCGGTGTGATCGAGACGCGTGATGTCTAAACATACCCATTTCAGTCCTGTCACTGCGTCCCATGTGTGTTTGGATGGCATGTGTAGAACACATTTATATTTGTCTGTTTTTTCAAAGCACTGACAAGCTGGCACTTTCTACCACACACAAAAAGATGCACACAGACAGCATATTCACATTCAATTCACTATATAGTGACAATGCATAGATCTGAGGGGTGTCATGATATGCACACAGTTAAAAAAAACGTGTTTTTTTAAAGTACATAAAAAAAACGGGCTGACTTAAATTCAGTCAGAATGGAAAGCAACGTCCCACTTAAGGTGCAACGGAAAATATGGTTCCATTTAAGGTGGAACTCAAAAAAATTCCAATGCAGGCGCAGTAAGTTCAATGGACGAGCGACTTGGGAAGTTATTCCCAGTGTTTTATACTGTGCTGCTATTTCTGTTTATCTCTGTCTCTCGCCTCAGCAGCATCTAAACGAATGACTGAACTCAACGTCTTCAGTTAAATACTCAGTGTTTGACAGTCAAATGTAGACGCAAAACAAATAACCTGAAATGCATTATTTATCTATGCTTGAGCATTTGGCATTTTAATATCTTTCACTCACTCAACATAGTTTACTTTCAGTTTACTTTAAGCTTAAAGAGAAAATGGATGAGTTGTGAAATCACAGGGGGTATTCAGTCTTTAGTTAATGTAACCTGGGTATATACCATCATATAAAGTATATATTCTTTATTTAAATAAAGTATATATATATCGTTTTTTACTCCTTTTATGATAAATGTTTCATTTAAAACTGTGACAAATAGGCCTTTTTCTCTGAGAAAATGTCTGGAAGAGTGTTGTGGAATTCTGTTGGGGGCTAAAGGGTTAATGAGAAGCTACAATAATATGCAATATGGAAACAGATATTCTAAATACTCAAGCCAGCCTGGAGTTTACTTGTGTAAACTATGCTTTCACCAGGTGCTGTGGCCTTGTTCTGTCTTCCAGCTGTCTGTTCCGCCTGCTAATCTCAGGCAAATGGTTCCAAAGCTTTCTGGCCAGGACTGAGAGACTCAAGAGGAGCTTTTATCCTCAGGTCATCACACTCCTCAACCAGGACATGCCACACATTCACCGCACTCCCCATGAGATAATGCCTTTTGCCCTTTTTTCCAATTAAGCACATGATCATTCACCATTTGCACAATGACAATTATCACACATTCTATTTATTCTCCACTGTAAATGTTCAGATACTTTTAGTCAATAGCTTGTATATTCTGTTATTTGCAATTTGTGTGTATTTGTCAGACTGTTCTACTATTCTACTCTTTATTCTATTTTCAATTTTCTAGTTATTGCACTGTCTCAGAAGCGATTCAGAGTTACATTTCACTGCATGTTGTATGCGAATAACTGTATATGTGACAAAAAAAAAAAACATCCTGAATCTTGAATATGGTGAAATGGGTGTTACGTTATTCCCCCAGTACATTTCTCGCAGACTTTTAAATTCTTCTGATTATTATCAATCTATCTATCTATCCATCTGTATATGTAGCTGTGTATCTGTCTATACTGCTGAAAGTGTGCAGATGGTGAGGATTTATTAGCAGCACATAATCAGTTAATGATCCAGTGTTAACTTTTCATTTGTCCCACTAACGTGCATCCAGCTGAGGCCTAGGCCTTGCCTGGCATGAACTCTTCTCAATTCATTACTCAATCTAATGTTTCAGTGACTCTAAAAATGTCTAATCAGTTCTAACTCGCAATTATGTTGATTCAGTTTATGTCCTTCCATGAACGCCAATTAAGCAGATACAGAGAGTTTGATTCGTTGAAAGTTAATTATCTTGTTCTGTGTCATTACTATGATAGCGGGGTTATAAAAATGAAATAACAGAGTTGTGAAGGAACCTAGTCCCTCTTCCAGAATGTTCACTGCTAGCTGCATCATTAGTGCCAGAGAGTAATTTGAGTGAATGATGAGTGTGATCATGGTCAAATGCTCTTTCATTTTCATTCACTTTCACTTTTTTTTTTTTTTTTTACAGCATGCCAGCTGCTCTTTACATCAATGAAAATCTCATCATGAATGGACAAATAGAAATGTCTAAAATTACATTACATTAATATTAGTGCTGGGAAAGTTAACGCGTTATTATCGCCTTAACGCATGATTTACTTAACGCCGACAATTAATTTATCGCGCGTTAACGCAGTCTTTTTTTTTTTTTTTTAAATCC
>JBBPCZ010000089.1:1417638-1429147 GCA_037974445.1 Brycinus macrolepidotus
TTGGTCTGCTGAAGCATTAAGACTGGCCTTCACTGGAAGTAAGGGGCCTAGCCCAAACCCTGAAAAACAGGTGTGTCGCAATAATTTTGTCCATATAGCGTATCATGAAATATCAGTCCTGTTGGACAGATGACGCAATAATGATTCTCTGGTTGCCATTCAGAAAGTAAACACTGTCTAAAGAAGTCAATCAAGTGGTCTACATTTAGTTCCATGTGAGCTAGCTAAATTCTTTCTACAGGATAAGTTCTTTACTCTCCAGACTACATAATGTGAGATTAATAAGACAGTGTAAGGCTTGGCTCTGGATCAGAGTTGGAGTCAGGGACAAACAGACAACCCTCTCCGGAGATCCACTCCGGAGTTTCACACAAGCCTTTAATTAGACGATCAGGATCACCTGAGTTCTAGGCCCAGGAGTATATACAGACCTAAGAAACAATCCATCTGTGCAAAGTATACTAGCCCTTCCTAGTTACTGAGTGTTTCTCTGCCGTGTTTTCTATGACCCTGTTCTGGATTTTGGATTTCTCTCTTGCCTTGCAGACTTGTTCTTGTTGCCTTGTGATTGGATTTTCTGCATCTTGGACTCTTTCCTATGTTTTGGATATTGGTTCTTGCCTTTGCAAACTTTGGTATTCATTAAACATCAATTCATTGAACTCTGCGATTGGGTTCATATCTGTGAACGTTACAGATAGATATTAATAAGATAATAAGTGCAGGATTTTTGTAGCAACGCAGCAAACACCCGGGTTTACGCTTAAAAGTGTGCACTATTTCCTTTATACAGGACCAAGGGAACCTCTCTACAAAACTGTGCTGTCTAAAGAAAACCAAGTGTGTCCATTTTTGTGCCTATTTTCACTTTTCTACATCATTTAAACACAGCAGTTTCTTTTTACAGTCTGAAAGTTTTGTAATGAATTAACTAATAGAAATGCTACACATTACTCATAAATGGCTTACCTTAAAAGCAAAGCACATTTTTGTCTTCTTCTGTGACAAAATATAAAATCCCCCCCTAAAACTAAAGATATGTCAATTTTGAAAATTCTAATTGTGTTGATTTCACTGACTGATCATTGTAGGCCCAAACTGTTCACAGCTCCATCTTTCTTTCTCTATGAAAACTCAGCATCATTCATCACCAACAACATTAAAGCTGGGATGAAATCCAGGCCTTTGGAGGTTTCAATGGTCAAATTAAAATGAGCAAAAGAACAACATTCATTTAACATTCTGATGTTTTGTAAATCACTTCCTTCTGAAATTTTAAGACAGCGAATAAAAATAATTAGAAGCACAGGGCAGGTACGAAGCGACATGATACTGAGAAACAGTGTGGCCATGACGTACAGCCTGGTGTGACTCACTCCTCATTCTGTTATGCTGGAATCTGATGGGTTTTAAATTGGGTCATGTGCTCACTGTCTCTTCTCTCTCTCTGCAAACGCATGGTGTTTTTCACTCTCTGTTTTTTTTTTTACCTTTATTTTGCAAGCCAGTATGCTTCAAGACTGCCCTCTTTCTTTCATCTGATTCGTTTACAGATAATTAGACCCAAGGGAGAGGGGGATAACTGTCGAAAAAGAGGAAGACAGCAATGGAGGGAGAGAGAATAGAAACTGCAAGACATAGAGAGAGAGAGAGGGAGAGAGAGAGAGAGAGAGAGAGAGAGATTGAGAGATTGAGAGAAAGTGAGACAGAAATCCGGAGTATTAAAGGGAGTGGCAGAAAAAAAAGAAAAAAGAGAGGGAGAAAAGAAAGAGTAAATGTGAGTAAGAGAGAGCGACAAAGAGAGAGAGAGAGAAAAAAGAAAGGGAAAAAAGAAAAAGTAAATGTGAGAGTAAGAGAGAGAGAGAGAGAGAGCTGGAGAGAGAAAGAGAAAAACAGACAAGAGAATGAAAAGAGAATATAAGAGTGACATATATAAAGAGGGAGAGAGAAAAAAGAGATCTGAAACAAATAAAGCACCATAAATAAACAAAAATAAAGTGAAAAAGAGTCTGTCCCCTGAAATAGATTTTAAAACAATGTTAACACCAAAAACAATTCTACAGATTTGGTTGCCCATTACAGAAATACACTTATCAGGCTATTTACAGTATCACACGCAGTCATTTTTAAAACCATACACCACTGTTATTTTGTCTATAAGTACTGCTTCTTTCTCTGCAGAAGCTACAGCAGGGAGTGTGTGCACTGTACTGTACACCCGCAGTGCGAATTTTCTGCTTTTAGAAGGCTGGGTACATTTGTTATGGTAAGCATAACCTAATTTTATATATATGTACTGCAAGCGAATTGTGACCACTTTATCATTGTCTCATTAGTTCGGCTCTTAAGACTGTTCTGACAGTGATTAATTCCTAACAACCAATAAACAAAGTCTGGCGGTCCGACTGTTCTAGAAAAAGCCGGCGCCTGTGCGTTTTCTGCTGCTGACAAGTCTTCTCACTCTCTCCAGGGGGCCGGCGAAACCCTAATTAAGGCATAGTAAGAATTATGTGACATTTTTGATGGAGCTTGTAAGCAGAAAGTAATCAAATCTGACTTATACCTCGTAAAAGATCAGATGTGTATGTAGAGTACAATTACATGAACACATCAGAACAAGGTTTTCTTGCACCTTCTGCTCTGTGTTTCTGTAAACGTCTTAAAGTCACAGTTCAGTCAAAAATCTGATCTACACAACTTGAAACGTGCCAACATACATGAAAGGTTAAGTGATATTAGATACCAGCAAGTCTATTTGAGGTTATGTTACTGAACATGGTTTGAGGGAAATGTGTGATGACTTAGGCATTTGCTTTACACAATGCTAATTGTGTAATCATAAGCCTTTTTTTCTGGGACATTTTGTCCTGGTAAACCAGTATGAACAACAAACACACCCTTTATTTTTCAATCACTTACAAAAAACACATTCCAGAACACACTTTTCTCTCATAAATTCTGAAAAACTGACAGTAAAATTGCAAAGGTAACAGATAAAATGCTTCATTAGGCCAGCTGCATTACTTTTATCTCTAGAACTGTGTGCAAAATACACTCCCATGGAGTTTCACTCGCATAAACAGCTGGAATGTTAAACTAAATCAGCTGTAATCTAGACGCTGCTGTGTTTCCTGGTAATATATTGGCCTCTGGTTACACATGAGCCCTTGTGGTAATTCAGGGCTAATTCAGTAATCCAAAGTCAATGTCAACAATAATGGAGCTTTTCCACTGGCACAAGGAATCACGCTGTACCACAAACAAATGTTTTTCCTTTACAAATAAAGCGACCCGTACCTGAGCCATTCTGGTGCTGCCCGACAGCAGGGCCAAAAGCGGGCCGCAGCAGAGCTGACTGCAATGCTGCATTCTGATTGGTCAAAATGTTGTCATGACAACAGACAGACTTGGAAAGAGGCCATTGCATTTTACTGCCTGCACAAAAAAACAACAATGGAGATACAAACTATTAACTGGGAAGTCGATGAAGCACAAGCACTACTATCTATTTGGGCTGAAGATAAATTATGGCGGGAGTTTTCTAACGCTGTGAGAAACGCGAAGGTGTACAAGGATTAGCTTTTCATCACACAGCTAAACAATGGCAAGAAAAAAACCTCAAACAATACTACAAAAAAATAAAAGACCACAATAACAAAGCGCCCCTGACGGGAAAAACTTTCCGCTTCTGCTCCATGGACACAAGCAGGTCCATCTCAGTTCTCTTCCAAACAAACTCTGGTGCTTTTCCTCTGAAGTATGAACCCAATACAGACCAATGACATTTAACACACCAAAGACAGCGTGAACCATCGCCTCCTTTCTGCAGAACTTCTTTGCTTTGTGCTAAAGACAAATTTCTGACCCTGTTTGGACCCGTATGTGTGTTTATCATCTCTTCATGAGCTCTGAATCTGTAATTATAGAGCGGATAAGTCCAAAGCTGAGTTTTTTCTATTTTGTTAAATCAGTAAACCTCTCAAGTCTGTTTGTTACAGGGAGCAGACCGTGCTTTGAGTTGTGCAAAGCCACAGCAGCACACGGCCTATCATGGCTGACTGCTCTATAATAATACAAGATAAAATAAGACAGATAAAAGCAAGGAGCCCGTACTGAAAGAGAACAACATTTAGAAAGTTCAGTGGATATTATCACAGTTATTGCTAACAAATGTACAAAATCTGCCCAACCAGCTGTGACTTTTTATCATGCATACTTTTGTTTACATCTCTAGGTTCAGTGTGAATGCTAAGTGAATCAGGACTAAAATGCAATAATGTTGCATTTTCTGGGGATCCTGAAATATAAACATGTTTTGAAAGTTTTGAATATCAGGGATCCCACACATCTTAAACATCAATTTTAAGGACTTTTCAAGGACTTTCCAGGCCAAATTTCATTCAATTCAAAGACTCAACACTGCATAGTTTCAGACACAGATCGAGGTTAACTACTGTTGAAAAACTGATCACTGAACAATAGCTTTCTCAGTTGCTTTTCGATGTGTAACTTTCTTGATTCTCGAGGCATGTGGCGCAATGACATAGACTCAGAGACATTGGGAGGCACACATGCATACAGTGGAATGTAGCTTATTTACTAACATTAAATAAAAAAAAAATTAAATAAAAACTTAAATCTCTACTATTGCACTAAATACATACATTCAAGCACTTTCTTGAGGCAGAAAGTCTATTTTCAAAATCGCTCAAGGCCTCAAATTCACAAGGATTTCAAAGATCCCCTGGGGGCTGTGGAATATTTTTCAGGTAATGCCAATGTAATTTCAAATATCAAATTTGACGGAAATGACCATCCCTCATACCAACCCAATAAAATAACTGTATCTTTCAAATAAGATCAGGACATCCTTAGACGTATTTAAACTACAGGGTCAATTTTAAACCACATATTGTTAATATGGGTGGCAAAGAAGAGTAAAGCAAACCATGTCGTTTTGTCGCTTAATAGTTGAAGAAACAGCTGCTGTCTGAACGCAGTACTGCAACATGACAACAGTGATTACAGAAATGAAGCATTTGGAATTTAATAATTATTTATACAGCTTAAAAGCTGCAAATTGGCTGTTTAAAGTTTGGGAGATTTTAACAGCCAGAAAATTTGAATTGGTTCAGTTACTACTGTGCCTTAGGTCTGTTTGCAATACGCTGAGAGCGAAAGAGAGAGAGAGAGAGAGAGAGACAGAAATAGAGAGAGAGAGAGAGAGAGAAAGAGAGAGAGAGAGAAAGAGAGAGAGAGACAGAGAGAGAGAAAGAGAGAGAGACAGAGAGAGAGACAGAGAGAGAGAGAAGGTAATAGGAAAAAAAGAAAAGAGAAAGAACTATGCCAAGTACTAACAAAGAAAACAGCAAGAGAAAGAATGAGAGGATAAAGAGAAGGGAAAGAGAGAGAAAGAAAGCGTGAGAGATGAGAGAGAGAAAGAATAAGTGGAAAAGAGAGCAAAAGAGAGAGAGTGAGAAAGAGAGACAAACCGAGAGAGGAGGAGAAAGAACTCTACTAAGTAGACTGTCTCTAACACGCACACACACAGGTGCGTTTGATCAATAGAAGCGGTTTGGCGAGTGTCAGCATGCGGGGGGGTGAGGGGTTTATTTCCCACGAGAGCAACACACACACACACACACACACACACACACACACGCTCCCTAAATGACACGCTCCCAGAATGCCACACACATGCTCTATAGAATTCATTTACTAAAAATAACCTTCGAGTTATGTGATCACAGGCAGAGACTCGAATAAAAACTTGGTCATCGGTGATAACTGCTGTGTTTTCTCCAAAGTCCACCGTAGTGTCCACTGCAGAGAGGAGATACTGGACCAGCTTAATTAAAAGTGTGATTAATACCATCGGCTACAAAAAGATAGCGCTGCTGAAACTCCTCTCAGAAAGTTATTAGTCAGAAAAGTACGAAGACAACTAAAGCTGGGTATCAACATTCAATACCTTTGCAGAATCTAACACATTACTTCAGTACTACTGAAAAATTCTAATTTCTATAACTAAGCAGTCAGTCCGAGCATCCGTAAGCCAACAGACGTGCTCGTTCCAACTAAACTGCTGGTTGGATGTATAATTTGCATCCTTTACGCATATTAATAAAGTCAGTACAGGTAAGTTAGTCTGCAACTCGTTACTGTGAGTAAATATACCCACTTACAGCACGCCACACTCAATTCAGTAGCAGTAGTGTCATGTCGGGTATGCTAGAAGGACACAATTGCAGGAATCAGCTTTCGTGTATAACGGAGTTCTAATGAACACAATACGAGTGGTTGAGCTCGCTGAGCTCCAAACAAAAACATACTTCAATCAATGCTAATACAGGGCTGTTCCCGGAGGACCTTCACTCCACATGGGAACCCAAGCTCGAGGGAGGGAGGACTCGGCCGCGAGCAACAGAGGCCAGTCCAGTAGTCCCACTATTATTTCCGCTAGTGGGGATGGCTACACACCTTCTACACCTGTAGAGACAGAGGGGAGGAAACCCAGAGCATACAGTCACTGAGACAGAAGCGTGCTACGCAGAGCCACCAGCCTCACGTTGCGTGGCTTCAGAAGAGGAGCCCTCCAACTGCCACTTGGAGAGCAGTCCATTGTGGCGATAACTAGGCGAGCGCAGCACGAGTCCAGAAACTGTCACCGGGGTACAGGCGCAGGCTATAACACAAAGCAAAGTTTCACTAACCCGAGTAGTTGCTAGCTGGTAGAGCTGGGTGACCACGCACCGATCCTCCAGATCGGGTGGGCTTTATACTCAGACACATACACAGACAACCAATCACCCAACACGGACAATGAACATACTTAACTTAAACCTCAGACAGGTGGACTTGTCATCAGGTACCTACCAACCCTGCTAATGAGCTAACAAAGCTCAGTGCTAACACCTGGGCTGCCTAGGCACCAGACGACCAAACACACAACACATGACGTAATCAAAACGTGCCCAGGGCTGTGCACATTCAATACTCTGGAGACGGGCATCGCTGGGGGCGAGACCGAGGTGGCCCAGACGTGACAAGTAGCAGATTTTGTGTTGTCTGAAAACGGTTAATATACAAAATGGTTATTTACTCTATTAATATTAATTTTATTTCTTCTATTTTTTTTGACAAAGAAACACTTACTGCTCAGCTTAAGAGCTTTTAAATATAATTTTATAAAAAAAAAATATATAAATAATTAAAAAAAAACTTTTGCACAGTGCTGTGTCATTTATCGATGTGTGGGAGCAAGGCTGTTGCCATGGAGTCAGCATTTTGGTAGCCAAACCTTGGGAGTCTAAGCATTCCAACCATTCCCTACCCAGTCAAATAGTTAGAGTATCAAAATCTGAAAACTAATTGTATTCCATTTTAAAATATTCAAAAAATTTACAAAACATATGGAGGCCAACAGGAGTCAGTATGTGCACTTTTTCTCACTTACCCCATGTTACCTGCTCTCCCTGATGGGTTAAAACTGACAAATGTCACTGCCACCCTTCCTCTTGCTGATGTTGAAACTCACTGTGAATGAAAGCTGAGTGTTATAAAATTGCTTGCACTTCAGTAATAAAGAGACACTAATAATGCTTTTTTTTTATTATAAGCAAGTACAGTTATACAATATTAGACACTTAGGTATGATTATTATCACAATTTTGGATGGCAGAGCGGAACTGTCTGTTGTAGCTTAGCAATTTTTTAAATATATTTTATATTACTATATTGGGAGTGACATTTTGAGCATATCTGAATATTAGGGGTAGTGTTGTCAGAAATATCGATACATACCAAAACTGAACATTTTGAAACGGTACAAAACTTGTTTCCCACAAAACCAACACTATTCATGTCAAGTGTGAAGGGGGCATTTGGCTGACGCTCTTATCCAGAGAGACTTGCAATCGTTAGTTACGGGGACAGTCCCCCTGGAGCAACTGAGGGTTAAGTGTCTTGCTCAAGGACACAATGGTAGAAAGTGGGGGGTTTGAACCTGTGACTTTGTGGTCATCGGGTTCATGCACAAGTGTTTCACCCACTAGGCTACTAACACCCCTAGTAGTAGTGCTTTCCTGCTTACTCTATTTGACATGCATGCACCCCTGTACCCACCACTATTAAAGCATTTTCGCAAGACCTCTTCAGCAGCGGTGTGGTTGTGTTTTAAAATGGCACACTGACCTGTACAGAGGTTGGCTTCTGCTCCCATTTTCAGTAGCACTGAAACATTTAACAAGGTGTCTCACTGATAGTCTTATCATGTGAAATGTATAATCTTATGTGCAGTATCACTACTTATGTGGCTACTTATGCAATAGTATCATCATGCCCAATATCACTACTTATGTCAATATTACATACAGTAACAGACTTGGTATAGAGAACCACTATTTGTGTAAAATAAAATTACTGCTGTAGTTTATGTATAGTATTTATATCCACTTCTCTTACTGACCACAGCATTTTGTACATAACATAGTGTATTAAATACTAAACATTATCTGAGTATTTCTGAAGAGTTTTATTTTGATTTTATATATTTCATATTGTTCTTGTCTTTTTGTCTCTGTGTGTCTCTGCAGTCGTAGCATAAGCAATTTTCTTCAAGATCAGTAAAGTTTCCTGATTCTCATGTTTATTGTCCTGTTCTGAGGCTAAGGGAAGTGAGCTAAACTGATTATTGTATTGTACAGTCATTATTGTAAAACACCTAATTACAGCCTCTGTATATTTGTTTTAGATAACTTCTGGTGTTCATTAAAAAATTAAGCAAAAATAATTTGCTCAATAAAGTTGCTTTCTCCCATGCCACCCTGAACATGAACATGAGACTCACTTTATTCTTCTCTTGACTTTTGATTGTGATTGTCAAAGAGGCTTCTGAACAACAGCACAGTCTTACTTTTTTATCACTATAAAATGGTTTATTTTTCTGTTTGCAGATGATACTTATATAGGTTTTTATATAAATATATATATACACACAAACTTCTGTATTTATATTTTTGTATTATTTGTATAGTGTACTTTTTATATTATAATGCTGTGTTGCATAGCTTTTATTCTATTATTATCGGCGTATTATTGGTTATGCTGCTTCTACTTTCTTTTTTGTTCTGTCCACTTGCTGTCGTACCAATTCAAATTTCCCACTTGTGTGAAAAATAAAGGGTTATCTTATCTTATCTTATACTCAAACTACATTTGACTTTCGAAAACCACAGTCTGTTTTTTTGCTGAAGTAAAATCATGTGTTTATTTGGATATGCTCATCTTGAGAAAAAAATCTACCTTTTGTATCGAAAAAGGGTATCGAATACCAATATTTTTCAAATTATTGTTTTGACGTTGAAAATTTAGGTATCATGATGACACTGATTACAGGGATGTGTTCCCCACCCAAATATAGTACAATTACAGTCCTGTCGTTTTGACATGTTTATCCTTTCTAGAATATTGTCAGTGCTAGACCACTGACCAGCGGCATGTTTCATTAAACAGAGAGCATAATCCATCCTGTTTAACTGGATTTAATGCAGTGCCATGTGTGAAATGGTGAATAGTAGTTTTTCACAGTATTGTTTTTAAATGTGGCACCACATTCAGAAGTCAAAAAAAGGAATTGCAGCACACTGTGTATCATGAAAATGCAGAATTGTGTATATTTTGGCCCTGTTATCCACCCCTAATTTCAGTACCATAGGTTACTAAACAATTCTGTCATTCAGTATCTAAGCAGCCAGTAAGCATGCTTATTTCAAAAATATTATTTCACCACTATATGTTTATAAATGACATGCTACAAGCATACAACGTCATACAAGTGCAAATACATAAAGCAGTATTAACAATATAGAAATAATGATAGGTACAACAATGTGACTAATGTTTCTGGACATACAATTGTTTGTAATCTATACAAGTAAAAAAAAAGCTTACAAATATCTGTGCAAAAAGAATGTGCATGTCCTGCTTTTTTCTTTTTGTAAACCTACATTTTTGCTTTTGATCTTAGATATAAACATTTAGGCCCAATTTCCTGGACAGGGATTAAACTTAGTCATGGCCTGTATCTTCCTTCTAGTGGAAAATCTCCATTCAAATATCCTGTATAGTTCAGGCCTAGACTTAATCTCTGTCTGGGATTGCATATTCACCAATCAGTCACAACATTAAAACCACTGACAAGTGAAGAGAATAACATTGATTCTCTCATTACAATAGCACCTGTTAAGGACTGGGAGATATTAGGCAGCAAGAGAACTGTCCGTTCTTGAATTCGATTGTGTTGGAAGCAGGAAAAATGGACAAGGACCTGAGTAACTTTGACAAGAGACAAATTGTATTGGCTAGACGACTGGGTCAGAGCATCTACAAAACTGCAGGTCTTCTGGGGGGTTCCCAGTATGCAGTGCTTGGTACCTACCAAAGGAGGTCAATCGGTGATCATGGGTGCCCACGTCTTACTGAGCACCAAAGGCAAGCCCATCTCGTCCAATCCCACAGAGGTTCTACTGTAACACAAATTGCTGCAAAAGTTCATATTGGCTATGATAGAAAGGTATCAGAACACAATGAGTAGCTGCAGTGCAGGCTCCACCTTGCAACTTGTTAGGATTTAAAGGATCTGCTGTAAAGTCTTGGTGCAGAAACCACAGCACACCTTCAGAGGTCTCGTGGAGTCCATGCCTCGATGGGTCAGAGCTGTTCTGGTGGCACAAGGGGGACCTACACAATATTAGGCAGGTGGTTTTAATGTTATGGCTGATCAGTGGATATGCTGTGTGTATATTTTGTAGGTATACACAATATATGTTCATTATTGTTATTATTATTGTTTTTAATGGAGGTCTTGTTTTCTTTAATTGGTACTGTAGTCAAGATATTGTTACTGGTAGAGAAAAAATCTGTGCAATACCTAGCCCACATGGCACATACCTGGCAGATGTGCAGTGATGTTTCTCTTTCTCTCTCTTCTTCATCAGTTCTAGCACACAGCTTTGCTCAGGAGTGACTCATCTCTTGTTTTAAGTCTTTTGTTTTCTGTCACGCAGGCTGCCACCACATTTCCTGCCACCAAACAAAACCTTCCGTCACTGTCAAACAGGAAAAAAGCGTGATTCCACGCTGTCGTTCCCTAACATTTCTGTCACCTTCCCTTTGCTAACTTTTTTAAATAGTTTCTGAACATTGCTGTGAGACTGAGTTATGAAATATAGATATTTAAACAAGAAACACATATCTGCGCCCAAACCAAATTTTTCTCATAAATTAAAGAGTTTGATGTGGTATGTAAACACTTAATGTTTCGAAACCATTTATTTTTAAAAAATAAATGCTCTCAGTTATTGTGATGCTATAAAAAACAGTTAATTTACATTTTTCCATCAATTCAGCCAACATTAGTTCAGCCTGCTCATTTATACTGAAGCTATAAGGAGTGTTTCATTCTGGACTGCTTTCTGAATTAGGTAGAATACAGCACAGAATACAGGAC
>JBBPCZ010000089.1:1445285-1458391 GCA_037974445.1 Brycinus macrolepidotus
TGCAGAGGAAGAATTTCGTGCTGTTCACACTGTGTGCTGTGGTGTGTTCACGTATGACCGAATGATCACTATCACATTTTGATGTCAAATTATAACTATATGCTGAAATAGATGCACTGAATTAAACCAATTAACCCTTAACGTGTCTGTTTCTGACATTTTGTCTTATCCATTAATGACAATTTCTCAGTGATTTATTTGATATGTACAGAACATAATTTGTCAAAGCCAAAAATTGATTGATTTTTCTGTTGTTTTGTCAAACTACCATTAAACACAAAAAACACAAGTAAACACACATCAGTCACTCTGGTGAAACAAGACAAGAAAAAGATCAAAAGTGGGCTCTGATTGAAATTGCAATGAAGACAAATTATAAAGGAATGCCTTATGCATCTTTTATATGATGATAGTAGCACACATGGTATTACATGCAGATGCGTTTTACCAACATACACAGTGTAACTTTTCTGGCTGGAGGCCTTTGCCAAATTCTCAAAATGGATCACCTGTGAGATAAGAAGATAAGATAAGATAAGATAAGATAAGATAAGATAAGATAAGATAATCCTTTATTAGTCCCACAAGTGGGAAATTTGCATTGTTACGGCAGAAAGTGGACAGTACAAAGGCAAGAGCAGCAAAAACAATAGAATAAAAGCTATACAACAGTATAATATTAAAAAAATACACCATACAAATAATACAATAATATAAATATAGACATTTGTGTGTATGTGCAAATATATAAATATGCTTATATAAAGCTATATAAGTACATGTATGTATGAAACTGTTGTGCATGGTGTCGGATTTTAGTAGTGCGGAATTAAACAAAAAACGAAAGAGAATAAAAATAGGAAAAGAAAGAAGAAGCTCAGCAATGAGCAGAGATGCCGTAACAGGCTGCCACTCGCTAGGGGCGCCAGAAGAACGTTCGGTTCCTTAGGGTTAAACAACCACTTCTGGAATTAATGAACAAGTGAAAGTGAAGGAAACTGCAAATCTAGCTGGTCTGAAACTAAAATTACATTGAAAAAATCTTTTCCATAGAATTAAATTACAGAAAGCATTTAACTCTAACGGCTATTACACACTGAACATGATCCAAATAAACAACACAAAAATCCCAAAACACAGATACTCGAGCTTTTGAGTATTTTGAGCGCTTTTGAAGATGCAGCACCACACAGTTTGAAGCAGATGACAAACTGATCTTTTTGTATTTAAAAAAAAGAGTTGCCAGTAAATCACATTCTGTGTGTAAGGTCTTTAAAAGTCACATGTAATTTAAGAGGAACTGTTTCTTACGCATAGTTCCCTGAAACAGGAGGAGAAATTGTGTGGAAACATGCCACATTTGTATTTGTAAGCAGATGAGGAGATATTTTGCTTTATTTATATATCATTTATATCTTTTTTAGTATACAAAAGCTTGTTTTCATAAAAAAAAAATGTAAATGGAATGTAAATGTTATCCATTATGTAACTATCCATGAAAATCAATGATGCAGTGATGTAATTATATTTAAATAGTGGAGCACAGGGTGAACACATTTTTTTTAATTTAAGCTACTGATGTTTTTGTGTGTATGTGTGTGGGGGGGGAGGGCCAGGGAATAATTATGAGTGACAGTAAAATGGGTCATTTTAGCAGTCTAGCACATGGTGTTTTATTTTAGCGGCTCTGTTGGCTGCACATTCCAAGCAGTGTGTTTGAGGCGAAGGGGTGGAGTGCTTTTGTAGGAGTATTTTCCTCTCTCATATTCAAAATTAGTCACAGGAGTCCAGGGATGGCCTCTACATTACCGCTGAATGAAAGTCCTGCTGTTTCCAAATTGGCTCAAACAGATGAAGAATTTTAATCACTGTTACTTTGATATCAGAACATGTGCCCTGTCATTTTACTCTCTGGCAGGTAGATAGCTTGAGTTAAACGTGGTTAAAAAATCAGCAATCTCCTTTTCAGCATTATAGAGAACAGGTACATTCACAGAGATCAGTCTGTCGGAGACAGAGATGTTTAATCTAAATGCTAAATCTAATTTTCTCAGGTTTCCCTTCCTCTTAAATGTAGTGGATAAGAAAATACATATTTTCTTCTTTTAAATGGACACAAAATTCAGGATGCTGCAACTGTTTTTAGAATATCTTCAGACACTTGCTTCAAACCACTGAGCGCATAAGACTTTCAGAACAAAACCAGGAAAAAAATTCAGTGAAACTTAGTGTAACTAGGTTTTGTCAGTAAGCAATTCTGTACCTTTTTTGTTATCCAAATAAATCATGGAAATTACAGTGAAATGTGTTGCATGAGAACAAAACAAGTCAGAGCATTTACGTCCTACAGACATTTAACATAAAGCAATATAAAATATATAGTGAATGACAGAGTGTAGCTGGAATGTAGATCTCCAAGACCAGCGTTGGCTACCACTGTCATACAGTTTCAGAAACCACAAAAGTCTGTTTGAAATAGCTCAACAACTCAATACGATTTGAAATAAATGTGGCATTCAACACTTCATCTAGTTAGTTTACATAAGCTTTCATTACTTGTTGGTTCGTAGTGCAAAACTAAAGAAGAAAACGTCACAACGTCTGAACATGTTTTGGCTGGAGGCCAATGAGGTTTGTGTACTTCTCAGGTTTTCTATTTTATAACCACTGAATCTACAAATGGTTAAGACATTTCACACATGACAGCATCAACATTTCAGTGATTTTCTCAGCTCCTCATATTCCTGTTTGATGAACAAAAAACTACACCTGTCATCATGACAGAGAAGGTTATTTTGTAGTGAAATATCAGATGTCCCTTCTGTAATGTACCCTTGATTTATCGAGTCCTTTGTAGACGATGTGGCAATATGTAGCATTTTGGAAGTAATAAGGGATCATCGATTATCCACAAGGTGTCTGTTGGAAATTAGAGCTGGCTTACATTGACATGGTTATATTACATGTTCAGAAGTATACATACACTTTTCTGAATTCAGCTGCTTTAATGGACACATAGGTGTTCAGTTGAACTCACAGTTTGTCTAATCTCCATAGAAAAGCCTCGACCAAAAGAATTGGACGCTACGAGACAGCAGCACGTGAGCCTAAGGGGGGTCACCATGCCAGGGGTGGGGGATAAAGCCCCCCAAAACTGAGATGTAGAGCAGTGGAACTTCATTATTTCTCATATGTATATTTACACTCTAGGCACAAAAGCACTGGGACACACCTCTTAATTATTTAATTCAGGTGGCCCCTTCCAGTGAAGGGCAATCTTAATGCTTCAGCATACCAAGAAATTTTGGACAACGTCATGCTTCCAACTTTGTGGACCCAGTTTGGGGAAGAACCTTTTCTATTCCAGCATGTCTGTACCCCAGTGCACAAAGCAAGCTCCATAAAGACATGGCTGGATGAGTTCAGTGTGGAAGAACTTGACTGGCCCACACAGAGAACTGACCTCAACCCCATCCAACACATTTGGGATGAACTGGAACGGAGATTGCGAGGCAGGCCTTCTCGTCCAACATCAGTGCCTGACCTCAGAAATGCTCTACAGAATGAATGAGCTCAAATTCCCACAGTAACATGCCTACAAAGAGGGGATCAACTTCATATTAAAATCTATGTATTTGAATGCAAGTCCCTGTAAATGTAATGGTCAGGCGTCCCAATACTTTTGGCCATATAGTGTGTGTGTGTGTGTGTGTGTGTGTGTGTGTGTGTGTGTGTGTGTGTATATATATGTACACACACACACACACACACACACACACACATTAAATTGTGCCTGCTGTGGGCCTATAGGCCTCAAGCTGGTTGGGGAGCTTTTCAGTCAATGTAAGTCAATGATCCAGAGACAGACAGAGGAGGAGAGATAGAAAGCGAAAGACAGATAGAGAGATTTACAATGAGTATTGGTAGGCTCTTCCCAATACCCCCAGGGAGGCCGCCCAGGACATCATTCCTCACCACAGTCTCTAATTAGTCTGAGCTATTGAAGACTGAGTTTAACTTGCCGTTCTAATGAGCCACTTCCATTCACCCCCCCTGAATACCTGCTCTCTACACCAGCCTTATGGAGGCAATTTAGCCGCAGTATGGTCTACAGGCATACATCATGTCCTACTTCAGCCCTTTAGACCAAGACTGGGACATCGTCCTTTATTAATAATAGAGTCTTGTAATTGTTTGACCTGTAATATGGTCTAGAACAGTGGTTCACAAACTTTTTATAGTCCCGTAGCCTCTCAGACATTAAATATCTGGCTCCTTTCGCTCCTTATTTACACATGCATATTCCAACCATGTGGCCAAAAGTATGTGGACACCTGACCACATCTATATAAGATTGTTGGACATCCCATTCCAAAACCAAGGCCATTAATACGAAGTTGCCCTCATTTTGAAGCTATAACAGCCTCCTGGGGGCATTTTCCACAAGATTTTGAAATATGTCTGTGGGAATTTGTGCCCATTCAGTTAAAAGAGCATTTGTGAGTTCAAACACTGATGTTGGATGAGAAGGCCTGGCTCACAATCAATGTTCCAATTCATCCCAAAAGTTTTAAATTGGTTTGAGGTCAGGGCTCTGTTAGCAGGACACTGGAGTTCCTTCACATCAAACTTGTCAAACTATGTCTTTATGCACATTGATACAATCATGCTGGAACAAGAAAGGGCCTTTCCCAAATTCATGGCACAAACTTGGAAGCACATAATTGTCTAAAATGTCTTTGTATGCTGTAGCGTTAATATTAACCTTCACTGGAACTGAGAGATCAAGCCCAAATCTTGAAAATCAGCCCCAGATCATTATCCATCCACCACCATACTTTACTTTTGGTGCTATGCATCTCTGTAGATAATGTTCTCTTGGAATAAAGCAAAAACAGATGCAGGGCAAAAATGTCTTGAACAAACTCGTGGCAAATGTGGCTTCTTTAAACAGGCTCATATTTAAAGTCACTGAGCTCTTCAAGGTGATCCAGTTCACTGCTAGTGTTTGTCTTTGGAGACTGCATGACTGATTTTATATACCTGATAGCAGTGAGTATGATGCAATGGCACAACACATAAGAAGTACTGAATAAATAAAGGCTGTAAGAGATGCTTGTAAGGTTTGTATTCACTCTGGAGTGCTATTCAGTGAAGTAGAATTGAAAAGAGGATTGAAATCTTGTAATTAGAAAGGTAACAGAGCAGGCAGGTCAATATTAGTGAGTCTGCAGCTGTAAAATGAACAGCTAACACAGTGACAGCATCCTCTAAGCATTTAACACAAGGAGAAGGGGCTGAAATACCAAACTGCTGGCTGGATGAGCACTACACTCACTCATCACTCCTGCCAGATTTCAAAATTCTGACTTCTGACTGAACTCAGTAGTCAGAGATCTGCTCATGGCAGTTTCAGTAAGGCTCTCTTGCCCAGCAGTTGATGAGTGGAGTGCAGGGAGAGCAGCTGTTTGTGTCGTCTGTATGAAGGAAGTACCTGTGTAATTGCATGCCCAGCTAATGGAATGAAATGAAGATTAAATGATGTGTAAATACCCACAATGTCATCAAGTGTACCCACGTGTGTACGTGTACCACCGTTTGGAAACCACTGGTATAGAGGCATATGTAGACCTTTGAAACAGAACATAAAAAAAATGTAATTGAAATCATAAATAAGTCGTCATTGTATAAATTAGTATTGTGAGCAGAATGTAACTGAAACAACTATTGTTTGAATTAAACAGTATGTAACTGTTAAACAGTATTTAACTGTTAATTAAACAGTATGTAACTGTTAAACAGTATTTAACTGTTAATTAAACCGTATGTAACTGTTAGTACTATATAAATTAAACGGTATTATATAGAATTAGATAATATGCAACTGTTAGTACTATAAAGAATTAAACAGTACTATATAAAATTAAACAGTATATAAACAGTATATATGTACAATACATAGTTAGTGATATATACAATTAAATAATATGTAAGTGTTAGTACTATATGCTGCAGGTAGGTTGTTAAAATATGTTGATGACACTTATCTGAAATAATGTTGACACCAACAGAGTATATCAAACAATGTGTAAAGGTACATCATTGCGTGTTACTTTTGTTACTGTGTCACTATTATTATGTAGTTATAAATTCTTATAATATAAATTATAAATTATAATATTATATTGTTACATATTACATTGTATATCACGTTATAAATGATACATATAATTGATATATTATTACACACAATATATGCATGTTTGGAGACAATACGTAAGAGAAACAATGCTTATTTAGACAGAAGAATACAGAGGTAACCTTTTGGTTGGATGTACTGGTCTTTGAAGCTAACACTGCCATGACTCATGCAGTGACCATTGGTTCATTTGCTTGCAGAGAGTTCATTTGATTGTTTGTGCTTTTTTCTAGATATTTCTGGCTTTGAAGATGTTTCTGGGCCTTTAGCCAAATTACGTTTTTAAATCATAATCATACATTTACATTTATACATTTGGCAGATGCTTTTCTCCAGAGCCACAGTTTAATCATGTTTCAGATGTAGGCGGACATTAGCATTATTAGTCTTGCCCAAGGACACTTATTGGTGTAGCGCAGTGTGTTTTCCCAGGCAGGGAATCGAACCTCAGCCTGGCCAGCTGGATGGTTAAGTTATAAAAACTGTTTTCCTTTTGATGTTACAATCAAGCTTGAGAAATCTGTTCTTAAAGAGCAGAATAGCTCAACTAAGCGCATTACAGAGCCCTGATAAATGCTAAACTTTTAGATTCGACTTTGATTAGATTTGTAATAACGAATAACCACAAATTCTTCCCTCTGGAAAAACTAGTCCCATCTCTGCTAGAATAAATAGCACACATTTGTTTACTGACAGAAATTTAGCAACTGCGTGCTGTTTTCTATTATAAGTAAGCTTTGAGTCAGCAGGTTTTCTGTTCTTTTCTACAGAAAAACTCAAAACGATTGTCTCTGGTAATTGAGTGCACTTTTCAGATGTGGCAGACAGAGATAAATCAGACCCAAATGAATGATGGTGTGGGTGACAGGCTTCAGCTTAACCCTTAGAACTCAGAGTGTATTAGGAAAATCTGATTTCAGTAAATATAAACGGTGTAAATCAGTCTAAAACCGGTGTTGGTTCTCCTACACACTCGCCGTTTGCTGCTCTTTCTCTCACCGCTCGGCCGCTCTCCGGACCCCCCTCCCTCTGCGGGTTTTCCCCACCCACTTGTGGGCGGAGACTATCCTGAAAGTTCTCCCGGGTTCAAAGAGCTTGTGTTTTTTTCTGTTTGTTTCTAAGACATTCATTTTTATTTCTTTATGTTCATTTGCGTGTGACGCCGTTTTTAAAACCCCAGTAGTGGTTTTTATTATTACATGTTTTTAAAATTACAATAACTTTGGTTCTGCGTGACACAGGAACACCAAACAAAGCTCAGCATGACGTCTGACACCTCGAACACCAACACAAACTGGGGGAACTTCCATATAATGAGTTGTTTTGCCGTATGACAATGGTTTACCATTTGTTATGCTGTCAGCACGGATCCATGCCATTTCTAAGGGTTCAGCAAAGCATTTTTCATAAGTGTTCATTTAAAAGACTATACAGGCTCTATATTCAACCTTTATAAAGTGTCTATAACTCTATTAAACAGACTTTAAGGATGGGTTTATGCTTAAGCATTGTCACATTGCAGTTGCTCACTTGCCACAATGCAAAATTGTGTATTTGCACTGTTTCAGCTCTCTGTGCATTGCAGCTTTTCTCTCAGTGCTTGGTGGCTCATAACAAAACATTCACACACTTGCAAAAGAGGGCACGATTTCCATAAGAGATCTGTAGCGCAGTCTGTTTCTTTTTCCATCACTTCAGCAATATTCTCAAACTGCATTATCTACATCCGGCTTTGGTCTTCTGCTTCCGTAAAAAAGTTGACAGCTAACACCTAGAGGATTATTTGGTTGCATCATGGGATGTACTTTTTTTTGGCTTCCCAACACGCCGAGCCCATCTCAGTACACAAACGACGTGCACTTCAGTAAGCCCAGCGACGAGCCTCGCCTCGCCGAGTGTTCAGAGGAAACTTTTTGAACCCTGGCCCTGAAAGCTCCTCTCGTTAGCGTTAGCGAGGTGATAGGCAGCGGAGCACAGACACAGGCCCTGGCAGGACTTTGATCTCCGCCATGAAAGAGGCTGCTAGACCCGACAGAGCGCTTTAACGTGGGAAACGGTCTCCGATACAAGGCGTCAAACCAAACTACCCACCACCAGATGTGTTGGATTATGTAAAAATCCAAAGGGATAAGGAACAAATTTGGCCTACGCTTTCTGTTATGAATCTTATCTGTGGAGGGATCGTCTTTGGTCATAGAGCCTTTTTTGTTCATTGAAGCTTTACTGACTGTGAGCTTCAAGAGAAAACTGAAATAAAGTCAGCATTGCTGACTACTGTCTGGATAGGATTCCTTTTCAGACATACAGTATGTCTTGTCAAGTAATATCATAGAATGTCTGTAATGCTTTGATTGATTTGCATGAGAGAAGAGATTTCTGTTAATAAAATGGATATCTGGTTTTGAAATGTGGAAGGCTACGTAATAAAACACACATTTAAAACATAAGACCGCATACATCAAATGAATTGTGCAATAAATGGGAATCATTAAACGTCTGCATAATTAAATCACTGAAATGTAAACAAAGTAATTCAGATTTAGTTTGGTGTGAAACTCTCCATTCTAGAGAAACTTACCAAGGCAGAATTGACTGACGTGATGGATGGAACATCTGAAGAGTTCAGTGTCTCTAAAACCTCCCTCACATGAAATGGTTATGAATGCTGTGTTTTATGATAGTTTTCACAAGGTTGTGATTTAAAATGTATTTTAAAAGTCCATTCTTTCATGGAGGATGAACCTTTTCACATCAAACCAGCTCTTTGTTTACATTTTAACTATTAAATTATACAGAAATTTTGAAAAATTGATAAAAAGTCTCTTTTTTGGGAAAACAGAATCTGGACTGTCTCTTTGACTGATCTTTGATCTCACTGTCTTAGAGCACACTACTGATCTTTGAGTCTACTACTCACAAATAGGAAAAAATGTTCTAACATTTATGGTAATCGCCCTGCAATAAAAAAAAAATAAAATTATCTTCAGCCCAAACAGACAGTAGTGCTTGTACTTTGTCGACTTCCCAGTTGTCAGTTTGTATATTCAGAGTTGTTTTATTGCACGGACAGTAAAAAAAACAATGGCCTCTTATCATGTTGTGATGACATTTAGACCAATCAGAGAGCAGTGATACAGTCACTGCGGCCCACTTTTGACCCTGCCATCAAGCAGCTCAGATATGGCTCGGGTTCTCGTCACTTTATTTGTGACGGAAAAACATTTGTTCGCGGTATGGCATGCTTCCTTGTGCCAGTGGAAAAGTGCCATTATAGAGTGGAAACAGTGCTTAAAATTCCATCAGCATGCAAAAACACACACAGCATTCTATTACTGTCGCTACTGTACTGAGAATGATCCACTAATCAAATTTTGCCTCCACATTGGTGGTCCTATGGTGTCTTGACCATTGATAACAAAAGAGAAACAGATTACAGTCTGTAATTGTGAAATACAAAGTGCACCTGTATGTCTGGTGAAACTGATAAAATGTACAATGAGTGTAGATACGAGGGAGACAGAGCTAATAACTAATAAGTATCTCTTGGGTGACAAATTTCACAGAGCCCCTATTGCAGCCCAGGGTCTCTAAATGACTGCCAATACAGACATGTATGCAGCCCATTTGCTCTGGGGGCAGAATTTAACGAGTCAAAGTGAACAAAAACAAACAATCTGAATGAGATAAGCTGTAAAACACTGCACAAGGCCTCAACACCATTGCATAGACAGCACTATACCGCACACATTGCTAGGAAGTGTATTAAGGCCATTTTAAGACCTATGAACATCCCTTATGGTACACTTAAAGTGAATGTTCAGTAAAGCAGGCATGTTAAATGTACATACAGTAGCTCAGTTAATGGGGCAGGGAGCACTGATGAGGGATTAATGTTTTCCGGTCCCTCTTAAAAACACGACCTCTTAGTCGTTTAACTCGGAAACGAGCCGCCACCCTCAAGCAAAACACTCCAGATTCCCTCTCATTTTCTGATAAATGAATTTAGTTAGCTCTGCTAAAAGAGCACAGTGTAGAGATGAGATTATCTAACTGATGTAATTGTCTTGCAGGCAGAGGCTGGCTTTGTGGTGGGTGGACCCTGGATGGTCTTATTTGCTTTAAGAAGATATGAGATTATGATAAGAGATAAGAAATCTCTCTATCAGGTGTTGAATTAAATGACTAAAACTAAATGTTTAATACTACAAAGATGAGGGCGGGCAATACAATGATATATAGAATTATTGTTTCTGTGGTACACTTTTCTAAATATATGATGGTGTAGTTAGTGCTAATAGAACTCTTAAAAATATTTGGATCATAAAAAGAAAGAGAATTCTAGAGAGTCTGTTAACAGTAACAGCAGGAATGGCATAGTAACAAGAAACTGGTCAGCATTTTATGCCTTTATCATGTATTTATTGTGACGTCTCAATCAGCGGCCGCTGGAGGCCGCCATTGTGGCATGTGTATGTTTGGGACTTTTAAGTTGACAATGTTCACAGGGTTTGGTTCAATGTATGTAGTCACAGCTGGGTTGTATTAGGTTTAAGTGATTTTGGTTGTTCTTGGGTTTTGGGGTTTTGTCTTGTATGTATTTAAAGGGTTTTGGTTTATGTTTGTGTGTCGGTCCACCAATCACGCACCGCTCACGCACGAGCACACACCCCTCACTTCACCTTCCCGTGTGTGGTTAGCTGTTTCTTGTGTTTGGCCCTCGAGCCCTTTTGGTTCTTGTTTTGTTCTTGTTTTGAAATAAAAGTCAGGAAAGACTATGGAACCTGTGTCTGCGCCTCACTACACCCCCACGCCGTGACATTTATATGTAAAAATTGTTAGATTTTTTCCTTCTGTTCTGTCTTAAGTTGTTCGTTTTTGGAAAGAGTTTTTAAATGTGTCCCTATAATTCTGCATTCCAAACATGACGATACATATTTTGTGTTGATGTTTTCAAGTATTGTGGCTACGTTTTCATCATGTTCACATTAAACGAAGGTCCCTTTTTATTTCTCCATTGTAGCCCCAAGCTTTGGAATGGTTTGGCTCTTGAAATTAGATCTTCTCCCTCCTTTGACATTTAAATCTCATTCAAAGACTTATTTGTTTTCTGTTGCATTTGAGTGTGGGTAACAGTTTTTTTTTAAACCTTACTTTTTACTATGTACAGCGCTTTGGGTTAACTTCTGTTGTTTTAAAATGTGCTTTATAAATAAACTGAATTGACTTCTTTATCGATGTCACTCCTTTAGTGATGTACACATAAAAAAATCTCTATTGCTAATAGTGAAGGAAGGTTATATTAAACAGAGTGTCGTAACGACATTCAGTACAGGTGGGGAACTGGCACTGGGCCCATGATGACCCAGACCCTTTATTATCTTTATTCACTCGTGAGCAATTACAATAGCTTAATAATGCAATTACTTCAGCCATTAACCAACATTACCACAGCAAATTTACAGCAAGTAAACAACAGCAATAGCAAGTAAACAAACAAATTACACTGTCAGTTACTTTCATTTACTGGAGTTCATTTTTGTATGGGAAGCTTATTAGTATTTACTGGACCACTGATTGTTATGCCACTGATTAAACCACTGGGATCCCATAAGATCGCTGTTATGCCACTGATTAAACCACAGTGCACAGTGCAAACAGGGCCATGCTAACTGCTCCATTAGTTTTCATTCATTGTTGGAAGAGATTTAAAGTGAAGTGCTTCAAATAATGAAAAAGAAATCTTAAAGCTTAATCAGTTTTTGCTATATTGGACGGGTATTGGTGTCAGTCATTACTCAAAATATTTGTGTCAGGAATGAAAAAGTGGTACTGTGCCATGTGCCATAAAAGTTAGCCCTCTTTAACACTCTAGTTTTATGAACCCATGACACATCTCATGCAATGTGATTTATACTGTGTGCACATTTCTTAATTATTCATGTCTCCTATCACTGAAACTCAGCATACAGTGTCACATTCGTCTTCAACCGCATGAGAAGTTTAGCATTTTGAACACAGTAACACATCCCAGTCCTCTAAACCTCATCTTGTGCTGTGTTTCAACGCACAGGAAAAAGAAAATAAAAGAAAGAAGTCCTCTCTATGTATTTTTTTCAGTTTCCACAGTGCTCTTATTATGCACGCTGAGGAGAGATCCGTGTGGTCCTGTGGTATCAGCCGGGAATTTGGATCAAAACGAGCAAGACTGGTTTCATCGGGAGAAAGTAGCAGTTAGCCTACTTTTATTTTTAGGGCCGTTTTCACAAACCAGAGAGAACTTGCAGACACTGGAAGGGAGAGAAGATAGTAAGTCTGCTTTTCAAATGACAACCATAATACTAATAGAAATAACGAATACTAATACATTACACATATACAAATAATTTGAAGTTACTGTATGTAATAATTACAAGCTACTGTATGTTCATTTAACATGCCTGCTTTACTGAACGTTCACTGCGTGCACTGTCTGCTTTAAGTGTACCATAAGGGATGTTCATAGGTCTTAAAACAGCATTAATACACTGAATGCTATATAGTGCTGTCTATGCAATGGTGTTAAGGCCTTGTGCAGTGTTTTACAGCTTTTCTCATTCAGAGTGTTTGTTTTTGTTCACTGTAACTCATTAAATTCTGCCCCCAGAGCAACTGGGCATGTCTGTGTAGTTGTTTAGAGACCCTGGGCTGCAATAGGGGCTCTGTGAAATTTGTCACCGATGAGGTACAGTGGTACCCCACTTAACGAACGCCTCACAGAACGAACGTTCCGCATAACGAACGCCGCCGCAACCGCGCGCATGACTCGCAGAAAGAACGCGTTTCACACAACAAACCGCACGTCGCACGTGAAAATCGAGTTTTACATTAAAAAAATGGCTGAATCTGGCCAGATGTGTCTCAGATGAAG
>JBBPCZ010000089.1:1499027-1512912 GCA_037974445.1 Brycinus macrolepidotus
TTTGGGGAAGAACCTTTTCTATTCCAGCATGACTGTGCCCCAGTGCACAAAGCACAGTCCATAAAGACATGGCTGGAGGAGTTCGGTGTGGAAGAACTTGACTGGCCCGCACAGAGCCCTGACCTCAACCCCAAACCCTGAAGAACAAGTGTGTCCCAATACTTTTGTCCATGTTGTGTATTTAACATTTAGTCTTGTAAATGATTCACCATGGCTTCAAAATCATCCCAAAGTGTCCGAAAACTAAATACTGATGTCTGGATTTGAGAAAGGGATTTGTAAACAGTTGCATTGCCATGTATACCCATTATTTTTTTGTGCTTTTTTATGCTGTGTCCATTCAGATATGGACTAAAAAGAGGGGGGACAACAGAGAAGTAGTTTATGTGAGCTTATGGGCCAGACTGCCACAGACCAGAGACACTGACTGTCACAGCAATGCAAACTCATGTAAGTATACACGTCAGTGTGTATGAATGTATGTATAATATTCAGGTGGTTGGACTAGACCGATTTATATTAAACCCTCTTGCTAGAATCCTTAAATTGGTAAACTGGCTCTTTATACCTTTAAAAGATTCTTCCCATCCTCCTCTTATTTACAAAAATGTTTCTTTAGATAACTAAAATGGTTCTTTTATGGCATCATTCAAAGAACCCTTTGTTGTATTTTTTTCAGAGTGAATGTACATGCTCCCCTGATGGTCAGTGGGTCTTCTGTTTTACAACTTAGTAATCACTTAGCAGTCAAAAGGAATAATATGGCCTGGTCCACTCTTGACAAAAAGGGTTCTAAATACTACTTAAAAAGGCTTTTGTGCCGTATAACAGTAGTGGCACCTTTTTGATGCAATGTAAGTTTTAAAAAGTTCTTTAAAGAACTGCACACAAAAGGCCATCAGAGAGAAGAACTGGAAGAAAATGTAAACTTTCAGATGTTTTTTTGAGGGTTCACAGTTCTCTTTAATCATTGGCTTTATTAAAGAACCAGTTTGTATGGTTGTAGTCAATCTTTGAATAATTTGGTGTTCAAGAGCCCAATAAGGTATATAAGGTATATACACTATATGTAAAAAAACGTATTGAGACACCTTCCAACACCTTTGGGATGAACTGGAACGGAGATTGTGAGCCAGGCCTTCTCATCCAGCATCAGTGTCTGACCTCATAGATGCTCAACAGAATGAATGGGCACAAATTCCCACAGAAACTCTGAAATCTTGTGGAGATCCTTCCAAGAAGAGCGGAAGCTGTTATAGCTGCAAAGAGGGGACTAACTCCATATTTAAGTCTATGTATATGAATGCAATGTCATTAAAGTCCCTGTTGGTGCAATGCTCAGGCGTCCCAATACTTTTGTCATCTAGTGTAAGTCCATAAGAGTCCTGGGGAAAGACACCTATTCGTTTACAACTGAAGCATGTTTTAGTTGTAGGTCACTCTAGATAAGAGTTTCTGTCCAATGCAATGTTACATACATGTTATAAGTATGCTAACACTCCTGCATACTCAAATAATGTTGCATGAAAGTAAGTCTTATACTGCACTATAACAAACAACGGTACACTACTGCCAAAGCAACTTAGCAGTCACACTGGACAGCGTGTGCTGGTTTATGTCTGGTATTTTGGTGATTTTCCCAGTCTCATGATGTCAGTTAACGACAGTTTTAGCTGGCTTTTGGCAATATTCATATTTTGGCTACTTTACGACCTTGTGGTTTGGAGGATCGACTCCCATTCAATGAAAAAATGGACACAGGACCAAATGTATTGCCTCTGAAACCTTTCTTTACTGTAGGGTTGATAGCAGTTATTTAAATCAATCTTATTTATAGATCTGGAGTTTACATATTACAATAAAAGCTAATTTATACTGCACTTATAGTCAGCACCTTTGCTCTTTTCTCACACTTGTAATAATCCCAGTCTCACTGTGCAGAAGAGAATATTCTCTGCCCTTTAAAGCTTCTTGAGGGAATACAGACTTTATTTAGATTGATGTGTGTAAGCTAAGCCTGTGTGAGTGGGAGGAATACCATCTAAAAGAGCTTGTGTGTGTATGTGTGTGTGTTTCTGAGACATCTGCTATTACTAATGCATGAGTTACAACAATGTAGTGGATTGTTGAGGCGTGTGTATGCAATACTACACTAGAAGTGACAGCTAATACACACACTTTCTGTATTAGTTTTAAGATCCTACAGTGACTCCAGTGATACTATTTTAACCCTGAACCTTACACTAACCTCAAGCAGTTAGGGAGACATTAAACATTTCCAAGTGGTTTTCCACTAAGCAGGATTTCCCAGTTAAACTGATAACTTAAGCCTAAAGTGGTGGACTGCAATTGAAATGTCCCTCAGCTGGTTTTATTGAAAAGGCCTGACTTCATGAATTGTATGCATTTATATTATAGAATAGCATTAGTTTATCCAGATAACTTACGGCCAAGTAAGTTATCTGGATAAACTAAAATGCTATTCTGTAATATAAATGCATACAATTCGTGAAGACAGGCAAAGAGAACCACTAACAGTACATTTGATCCTCACAAGCTTGGGACACACACGTACATGCACAGACACACACTTACTATTTATACAAACAAGTACATGAGGCCGTGTTTATGTTTCATATGTATTCCTTTACTGGGTGAAGAATTCATGACTATCGAGTCAATAGAAATTCATGAATCCAGAATTCATGCATAAACATTTTCCTTCTCCTTTTAAGTTGCTTTTTTGAATATATGAGGTATGCATATACAGTATGTATGTATGTATACATTAATTCATTAATTCATTCATTTATCTTCTGTAACCGCTTCCTTACTAGTGTCGCGGGTACCCGAAGGCTATCCCGCAGTCTACGGGCAGGATATATATATATATATATGTATGTATGGATGTATGGATGTATGTATATAGACACACACACATCTATCTATCTATCTCTCTAAATATATATATACTGTATAGAAAACAATGTATACTGCTAATAATAAACCTAATCCTTACCCACTTCTTCAAGCCTGTAGTCAAACATAAATAGTTTTGATCTTCGAGAAACTTTTGTTTAAAAAAAAAAAAAAAACGCTTCACAATGTGAGGTGTGTTTTCCTGATCCTGCAGGTCAGCCTCGTTTTTCTTTGGTTTTATTTTAGCCCTGAAAATGCATGAGGACAAACACACACACGTCCATGTACACCTCTGGAATGATGATTAGGATGCCTGAGCGTCACCTTGGGGAACAGTCGCGGCTGTGTTTCAGACAGTTGCGCCGGGTCGATGTGCCACTTATCTGTCAGGGGATCAAATTTTGGCATAACATGAAAGGCTCTCTGTCAGTGCTGCAGCCGAGGTGTCTGGGGGGAAAAGAAAACGACATTTTATCCCGACCAGTCGATCAGGTTTCTCCTTTCTGTTCCGTTGTTCTGAGGGTCAAAGGTCAAACATGACAACAATGCCACTGTTAATGCAAGGAGACATAAACTTTCTCAAACAAAGTTAAGACGGATTCGCATGTTTAAGTGCAGCTATACTTACGTTTAACAGATTTTCCACTACGTCTCAATAGAAACGTAATTTATTTTAGGCTCGGTAGCTTTAATTTAACTCTCATTTAGGTGTTTATACAAGGGTTTCTGATTCTAATGACTTAATAATGGGAATGGGAATGCCATTTGTTCAGTTTTGGACAAAATACACAAATGTAGCACTTTTGGTAAAATATTACTGAAGTTAAAGTATAATCACTTTATATTTTTTTGAGAAAGTACAGAAGTACTTGTACTTGCTTTTAGATATACTAAAAAAAAGTAAAAAAAATCAAACATTTCTCCTTTGAGGATGTCAGGTATCTGATTTAAGAATGAGATGATATGTCATTTTCTTTTATTTCAAACTATTTGTCCTCACCTAGTCACAGTAGCTAAGCTATGACTGGACATTAAGAGAAGGGAATTTGTGAAAATTGGGCTGATTTATTTGTAAGTGTGTCATGGTTTTTTGTGTATAATGGAAAATATAGTTTTCACCTTACAGTTTTGTGCAGAAAGTAGTGTAGTATAGTTTACTGTGGAGTGGAAATTGTAAAAATGTCACAAAAAAAGCAAATAAAGTATTAATTACTTTGAAGTACATTTGGGTATATACCGTCACACGTCAGTATGGCCTCTGTATTAGAGAAGCAGTCGTTAATGCAGTCAGATGTATAACGTCTCGGACTGCAGGGAGAACTAGCATGGATTGCAGCACAAGAAGTGTTTCTTATTTGGCTAAAATTTTAAAAACCAGCCACTCATAAAAGTAATTTTGCCCACTAATGTATCCTTTATTAGAAATCCAGCTTTCATTCTGTACCGTACGGTTAGTAACTACTGTGGACAGTCACTTGCACAGCTGGACAACTTACAGACAAAATGTCATATTTTAAGTGTGTTCTCTGAAGATGATGTGTACTTATTTTCACTTACAAAATCTATAAACTTGTCATTTGACCAGGGGTATTAAACTTCCTGCATTGGTTTATGGTATGATTATCAGTTAAATATTAACTGAACTAGAGTGCGTCTATTGTATTGTGTGCCAAAAAGGGCAGCATTTTATCTAACCTTTGTCTTTAATGTGTATGTTTTAGTGTGTGCCATCTGAAGCCTGTGATAATTTGCACGCGCCTGTATGTGTGTGTGTGTGTGTGTGTGTGTGTGTGTGTGTGTGTGTGTGAAAGAGAGAGAGAGAGAGATAGAGAGAGAGAGAGAGAGAGAGAGAGAAAGAACCAGTTTAGTTTTTTATGCAAACACTACATATAAAGCCTTCAGGTTATGGGACATGGGAACACAAAGGGTGCGTTTCCATCCAAGTACAGACACACACTGATAAATTTAATACCGAAGCTCATATGAGGACAAATTTAAACAAATGAAGCTACATGTACTCCGTCTTTTTATACATTCATGAAACTTATTGTTTAGTAACTACCGTACTGCTTCTTTTTTATTTCAGATTTTACCATTTTCAACATTACATTTATACACTTGGAAGACACGTATAGGTTGACTGGTGGGTTTGGATAATAAATAAAATAGGTATATTCTACAATGAACCATTCCACTTCAAATCACTCTGAATTATTTTATTACATCTCAAACATGGAGTAATGCAGAAATTCAAAAAAAAAGGTGGAATTTCCATGTAACTGTTCCATTTCTGTCTAAAGCCCAAAGAAGTATATGTACCATCACCCTTATTCGTTTATAAAAAGTTTAGCACTCAGGACATGACCTGGCAGAGCAGGTGGGATGTGAGACACAGATCGACGGAGACTTGATTTACTGCTGCAAAATGCATTTTTTGCTCACATTTTAACTGCAGCCTGAGTGGCTTTTGAGCGACTTGTGGTTCGTGTCCGTCCTCATTGCGTCCTCATCGTTACATTTGGCACTTCTTCTGTGATTGCCACATTGAAGTCAAGCTGACAATTAAGCTCCTCTTGGCTGCATCTTCTGTTGTGCCTGCGGGAAACTTCAGGGCCTTTTCCAATCAGCCTGGTTAACCTGCTCGACCGAAAAGTGACTTTATTATACCACACGTCTGAATTACTCTTTCAGAGAGGCAGTGAAGCAAAACACTCATAACTCTGCCTTCACAGCACTGACAGTGTAATTGTGCCTTTAGACTGCTTTGTCTTTCGCTCCTTTAAACGGTATCCAGTGACGCCACAGAAAAGATACAGAAAAGGAATTCAGATCATGTCAGATGTTCTCCACCTCTACCATACACAACCAAAGATGAATGACCAGTACCATCAAGACCATTTCTGAACATTCCTTGGCTTCAAATAGCATCCTACACCCTCCGCTCACCCCTAACTGTACTGTTCTGTATGCAAGAATGAAAATAGCTAATACAATAAAAACAAAAACAGCTTGTTTAACTCTAACAGAAGATGGGATAAAAATGGCTGTGTGAAAATTAAATAGGCCTCAGGGGAAATGTAGGATATGGGCCCTTCAGACTAACCCTGTCAACTCTTTCTGTAGGCATGAGCATTGGTTTCTACTTTAGCCAGTTAGCTCTAGTGTAAAACTATACACCAAATATGTTTTAATATACATTCAGGGTAAGAGGGGAGTCTGTGTCAATTAGATTTTTTATGCTAAATTATTTAGTTAGGTTTTAATGGAGAGACGTGGTACTAAAGCGGTATGTAGTCTCAGCTCCAAAAGGAAGCAGCAGAGTTACATAACCATTCCGATCCATTACTGATTACATGAAATTACCCAAGACAATAGATAAGAGTGGAGACTCTTTGAGAAATTGTATCTGTTGTGTTGTGTTACAGGAACGGGCTAAAAGCAGGTTCATCTGGTGCATATGTGTTGAATGACTTGTTATGTGACCCATCTAAACCTATGACCATCGAGGTAGATATATACTTCATAGCTAACATCATCAGAGCCTGCACAGGCTAGACAATCATCAGTAAATAAGGAAGCTATCAAATATCCCTCAAAAGCATGTTCTTCTGGCTATTCCAGGAAATTCGGAGCTTGAGGTAAATGGTGAAAGACGTGACAAAATTGTGAGCTGTTCATGGACAAATATTTTGCTGTTACAACATTATGATTCCACCAACAGTGACTCTTAAAGGACATGAATAATACAGCTAAATACAGCAGAACTTCAGAGCCAGACAATGATGTGTATTTACAGCCAGAAATCTTGAACACGCAAGCAGTGGGATTGTAGCTAATAGTGGTTCCTGGACCAGCTGTGTAGTGATAGCATAGTGGATAACACAGAAGACTACAGGTTTGATTCTCTATGCAGGCAGGAACAGCACTGGACTAAACTTCTTTCATTGTCAAGTCATGTACTGAACTTAAAATCCTTTAAAATCGTTTTTAAAAATACTTTGAAATCGTTTTAAAAAGTCTCAGTTGTTCTGCTGCATCTGCTCATTGGTTGACAGCACAAACAATATTGAAAAAAGTCACACAAAAAACGTACAGTACATCATTCCACCAGTGAGGGTCTTGAAATACATACCCAATTTACATAGCATTAAAGGGGAATTTCACTGATTTCTGGATAATTAATTAATTTTCTCATCATTCATAGTGGTTTGATGCTCACTAGCTTGAGACTGGCTTACAAGTGAGAAAGCAAAGGGCCCCTTTAGGCCCTCCTGTAACTATGCCCCTGGGCTAAGTTGTAAACAAAGTCATTCAGAGTGAAATGCTCTGAATTGTTCACAGTGGTAGTGATAGGAACCAGACGTCTGAAGAGGCTAATGCCTCTAAAAGTTCCCTCAGAGAAAGTTCTTACCTGAAATGCGTATGAGAATGGTGCCTGATGCCTGAGACATTGTTTACATTAGTTTTGTAAGGGCTATGACCTGAAAACTACTGTAAAAGATGCATGGAGGTCATTGTAAGACAAATATTTGTTGTTGATTACCATCAACAACATTTCATATGTAGGTTCACATCAACTACTTGGCATCAAACCACTCTGAATGACTTTAAAATGTAAAAGTTGACTAAAAAATGAAGACAAACAGCAGGAGCAGATTCTAAAGTGTGTTATTATAGATCCATCCTTTGGACTTCTCAAGTTCTCATGAGCTGTGAGGAATGCTCTTGTGACGTGCTATGGTCAGGTATGCGATGATGGATAGATCAGCATTCTCCATGTGGCCAGTTTCTGTTTGCACAGCCTCTCCCTCACCACTCTGAGCAGCAACAGTCGAGTGTTTGAGTTAATGACTAATAATGACAGGTTTCAGCTATGCAGGCTTCTGGAGTTAGCCATTACCTCATTACCCCCACTTACAGCCAAAAAGGCCAAAGACAAGCGTGCACGCGTGTGTGTGTGTGTGGGGTTTGGGAGTTAGCCATTACCTCATTACCTCATTTTCATAAAACGACAACGACAAGCGTTTTGTGCGTGCAAAAGTGTATAAGTGTGTTTAAACATGCATTATCGTGTGTGTGTGGTAAGAGACAGCAGGTGAGGACTCGAGCAGCTGGAGTTTTCCTATGTTGCTTCTTTTTCCACCTCCTTACAACCAGCATGGAGGTCACTGCTCCTTAAAACTAGCATGACCTTTGACCTCCGCTAAGTTGTCACGGCAACAGGTGGCTGAGCTCCATCAGCTGTTCAGTAAGGGGTGTTTAAACAGCCGCGCCGCTCCGGCAGCTGCGACGGTCCGATTTCAGTTCTGATTCAGTTCTATCTGTCTGTTTTGTCTTCTCAGTCAAAGACACAGGCTCATTTGCAATACTGGCTCTGTCTCACATCAATTTTATACAATTAAACTCCTTTTATATAGATTCATTTTGTGAAAGAAGTCCCCGGGCTTGGGACCGGCACCAAGGAATACACTGGCTTGTGCACCGCCAGTGGTTGGGTTATTGAATTCCTAAGATCAAAACCTAAAAGCCTTCACACCTTGTCTTTTAATGATTTTTTTTTGTTTTGTTTGTATAGTTTTGTTTGATAAGTAGTGTCACAGTATCCTCATAGAGTTTCACCATATTGATGGTTTGTCTCAGATTCACTGATGAACTAAATGTCTGCAGGAGCTTGAAAAGCAAAAATACCTCATCTGTTGAGCAGCTGCAGTGGTCAGCATAACAACAACTGCTCTTCTGAGTCATCAGAACTTTCCACTTCAACTCTAAACTGAAACTGTAACAGTTGTTCTGCAGGATTTATTAAACTGCACATAAAATATACCTGGACACAGCACTACATCCAGTCAAATTCTGTGCTGTGTGAACACGGGGTGATATTTAATTCTAGAATTCCAGTAATATGGAGGGGCATAGAGGGAGAAACTGAAGTAGAGATTAATTGTTCATCATGTGATTTTCAGTGTTTCCCAACTGTACACCTATATAGTGGAGCTAAAAGGTATAACTGTACAGTGATAACTGTACTATACATGTGTTTATAATATGGAAAAATATAATGCACTTCATGTTTGGCATTAAAGGTTGTAGAAGCGACTAGACGTTGGTAAGTCTGTTGGAAAAAAGTCCCTCATTCAGAAATGGGAGTGTGTAGTCTTTTGATTTTGGACTAAACGTGGATGTCCCTCTTCTCTGTGAGCCGTAGACGGCGGTCACATGATGAATGTTTATGCCTCTGCCCCGGTCCTGCCCTCTAATCACCACCACTGGACCATAACTGCACCACAACAGGCGTATAAAAGTCCTTCCATTTAAGGCCTACTCACAAATCATACGGTCTACAACATGCTTTGTAATTTCATGATTCATGTAAAGCGTACTAAAAAGTGCCTCGGCCGTGAGCTCAGGCACGAACCACAGATGCATTACGGCTCTTGCTGCATTCTCCCGTACTCAAGCACATTCTGAGCTGCAAAAGTTTGTGCGCCCCTGGTCAAACGCCATGTGTTGTTGATTTTCTAAGTGTAAATGAGTACACAGCCTCTGCGGAGAGCACACTTTGCACATTTTTACACACAAATGCTGTTTATTTGCTGAATTCAAAATGTTTAAAAAATATCAAATGTGGCCTGTACAGAAGTTATGGATTTTATATTGTTTTACTTTTCCCGGTATGTTAAATCATAAGCTCATCCTGCTGGAGAAGGTTCAAAGCTTCATGTTCTGGTATTCTTGTACTGCTTCTAAATTACTGTATAGTGTTTAACACACTAGCAATACTGCTGTAAGTGATAGACTCATAACAGCTCTACCATACCACTACCATGTCAGTAATATCTGGTCAGTGGTGGTCCTGTGGTGGTCTCTTTTTATGGGTGGACAGGGTACATGGGGGCTGATAAATCGTGCAGTGAAAGATGGGCTACAGTATGAAATAGTACACCTATATAAGATAAGATAGACCTTTATTAGTCTCACAAGTGGGAAATTTGCATTGTCGCGGCAGAAAGTGGACAACACAAGATACATGGGGCAGGTGGTGGCCTAGTGGTTAGGGAGCCGTCCCAGCGATCAGAAAGTCATGGGTTTGAATCCCAGGACTGCTAGTGGCACCACTGAGGTATCCTTGAGCAAGGTACCGTTCCCACACACTGCTCCCCGGGCGCTGTGTTCCTGGCTGCCCCCTGCTTCACTTGGTGAATAGGTTAAATATAGAGAAAGAATTTCACACTGTTGACACTGTGTGCTGTGCTTTGGTGTGTGCACGTATGACAAATGTTCACGTTACATATAGTAAACATAATGGCATCGTCAACTTAGGCATCCCCATTCCACCTTTGGAAGAATCCCTAACACTGTCTGAAGGACCATTTTATTACTTTATTAGCTCAAATAAAGTTCGAGGAGTGATGGAGGACCACACTCAAGTGTTGACTTTAGCCTCAGAGCTTGCTGAGAAATCATTGATACAATTCCCTTCAAAAACTCAGACAAAGCTACATTTAAATTGCTTTGTTCAAACTTAGATTCATGTATCAAAGTACTTCTTCACCTATACACGACTGATGATACAACTTTAGTGTTTTTTTTTTTTACTGTTAGCAAGCTAAAGGCCAAAGCTGACAACAAAACAATGGCTTTTACACCAAAGCCAGACTAAACAGTTATTCACAAAAAGTATAAGAGTTATGTTCAGACTTCTCCAAAAAAGATTTTGCATTATAAAGCCTGCATGGCCAGCTAATAAGCCCACTTAGCCTTGCCGTATGCATGTATTTCTTATGCCTATAGTCTGCCTATCATGTAACAAGCTTTCTTATTTTACATTTCTTATTTTAATGACATTATTGTTTTCAATACATGAATACAGCACTATATGACTTTCTGACAATGTGTTTATTTCCTAGCATTTTTGCATTTTTATTTGTTATGACCTACAGCTGTGAAGTGCATTGAAGACTTGACAGCTTGCAGAGCCAGTATGAACCTGTTGCTTATTTTGTTGAGTTTAGCCCCATCTGCTGGATACACAGTGTATGTGCAGCTTTTTGGTGCTAGAGGTTCACGTTAAGCAAAGTGGCACCCTAGAGTCACACAAGAACACACCACAGCACACAGTGTGAAATTCTTCTCTGTATTTAACCCATTCACCAAGTGAGGCAGTGGGCAACCAGTGACCCAGCACCCGAGGAGCAGTGTGTGGGGACGCTCCCTTGCTCAAAGGTACCTCAGTGGTGCCACTAGCCATCCCACGAACCCACGACCTTCTGATCACAGGGGCAACTCCAGCCGTAACATGCAATCCCCTTCTACTTAGAGTGACAAATGACTGACCACACAGAGTTCTTTCAGTTTATTCTGGTTTATTTACTGAAAACCCAGATGAAGTTATTGGTTTATTTATGTACTCCTGCTTCTCTCAAATAGGTTCAGAAGAATGAAACGGTAAACTAAAAAAAGAAGAACTAGTCAATGTACATCATGGTGTAATAGGCAAAACCAAAAAAAAAAATAAAACACTCCGATATGCAGACAGATATACCAGTGGGTGTGTATGTGTGTGTATGTTGATGTCAGTGTGTATTCTTTTTTTTTTAATCCCCGAAACACTTCATTGAAAAACATGTGGTTACACAGACAAAGAATGGAATTGAAAGATGGGGGGAAAAGAAGACGTTCAGAAAAGAGCTTAGAAGATGGAGGTGGGGGTTATAAGTGTTTTAAAATCAGAAAGGTTGCTTCTCGCGTCATTTTTAACTACATTGTTTCTGCGTCATTGTAGAAACTGCAGAGGGAGTTTCACGCTCGTTCACTCCTTGTACTTCATCCCGATTCGCTCTCTCTCCTCTTTCGCCGGCGCTCGTTCAGATGTTCACCGTTTTTTGGGTGGAGTAGCTGTGCGGGGAGGAGTGACGGGACGTCCCGAATTCATCCCACCGTACTGATACTTAGCCTTTTTCTCTGAAGGCTTCAGAATCTAACGAAGAGTAAGAATAAGAATCAGAATTATTTTACCCTGACACTGTGGAAACAGTGTGCACTACATATCCCATTACACATGTATTTTAAATAGACCAGACAAATATGCAAGACTATTCAATTCCAACATTTAAAAAAAAAAAATTCTGCATAACTGTATGTTTTAAACTGTGGGTTGGCTACAGTTTCATTTTAGGGGGAGGGGGGTGCTGGTAACAGCTAGAAATCATAAGTCCCCAGAGAAATTGCTACATGGAGGATCAAAACAACCTACCACATACTCTGTTGCAGTTTCCATAACCAGAGAAAAATAAAAATAACATTTTAAACACACCACACCACTGCTGGCCTTGTATTTATCTGCCTATAACAACTGACAGCATTAATTAACTAGAGTCCTGCCTTTAATAGCACTAGGTGTAAAAGTCTGGGGTGAATTTTCTTGTTGCTTTTTTGTCTTTGTTTTCTTTACCACAGTCAGCTTTACTACTTATGAAGCTCACTGGTTATGGGGGGCTTTGGGGCCTAGGCCCCCCAGTAACTACGCCCCTGGGTGGAAATGTAAACAAAGTAATTCAGAGTGGTCTGATGTGAAATTCTCCATTTTCGAGAAACCATCTGTGTCAGACTCGTTCACAGTGGTGATTTATGTCTGAAGAGTTTAATGCCCCTGAAAGCTCCCGAGTAAATAAAATTTTAACACAAAACATATTTGTGTTGGAGACACTGTGAGCCCTGGTTGCTTCCACCACCACTGCAAAAAAGAGTTCCTAAGCTTCTCTCCAGTGAAACATTTCACACCAAACCCACTCTGAATGGCTTTGTTCACATCTCAACAAATTATGCAGAGATTTTGAAAAATGATTCGTCTTTTTTTCCTGTTATATGTGCGCGAGTTTAAGTATTACCTGGAAAGAGCACATGAGGGTTTCGTCCACACTCATCATGCCTCCTGCGTTGTCGAATTCTCCGCAGTAGTTTGGGGCGGAGAACAGAGTGACCAACTGCCTCTTGGCAAAGAACTCATAACCATCCTCCACCACCTGCAATAATACACATACATACATGTATATACATAAATATGCTACAACAGTAATGCCTTATGAATTAATGTGCATTCTGAATTGCGCTTTGTTTAAAAAAAAATGAAACCAGCTGTACTCCCTTTAGGAATTTAAGAACACAAACACAGCTACATATCAAAAAAGTGTACTAAGATTTAAAAAAGAAGGGATAATAAAGCTTGTAATGCGGTTGTGGGACACAAAAACAAAACAAAAAAATGGGCAGGCTAACTGTTGAAAGGGCAGTCAAGTTATGTTTATGTGTTCATAGTTGTGACATGACAGCCATGATACAATGAAAATTGACTGTAGTTTATTTTCCATAAATGGACTGCACAGACTAAGGGGTGAATGGTACATTTTGAAACAATGTTTATATACCACGTCAAACTCAAATCTGTATTGTTTCAAAGGCGTCACAAAGTGAAGCCTGTCTAGACTCATTCCTGTGACTGACTTGGTCGCTTGGTCACTGACCCTAACGCTGCATTCGTGACCGAGTGGGAAGTCCTTCTGAGTGGCCGTTTAGTTTGTAATTCCCGCACAGAGTTTTTCAAGAGACTCAACCTCCAAAAACTGCAGTCCAAGTCAACCTGGCGGTGTGTTTTAAGCTACTTTTAAGGACTTGGGGAGTTGAGGGTGAGCAGTAGGTTGGAGGTTTAATCACCTGGTGCGCTCTGCAGATGAGGTCCAAATCGTGACGGTTGAGGAACTTGCTGACCACGTCAGCTCCGAAGGTGAAGGACACGCCGCGGTCGTTCTCTCCCCAGCCCTGGACATCTTTATCCGGGTCTGACCACAGCAGGTCACACAGCAGCCCTGAACACCGCACACACAATGCACACCATAAGATTCAAGATTCAAGATTCTTTATTTGTCACATGCATAGTCATACAAGTACAACACACAGTGAAATGTATCCT
>JBBPCZ010000089.1:1513012-1523649 GCA_037974445.1 Brycinus macrolepidotus
TATATATAATTTTTTTTTTTTTTTTTTTTTTTTTTAATGTTTTATACCTTAATATTTGTCCCCCAGCTCTAAACGTTTCTCTGTCTCCCTCTAGTGGTGAATCCAATGGCTGCATCTACTGTCTCTGCAGCGAAGCCTCAGCCCTACTTCCCTCCTGGTCATCTGTTTGCTCAGCCTAAAGCAGAGCCTGCGCCTGCGTCCTCTTCTGGAGACACTTGGAAGTTCTTCAACACTCTATCTGGCACTTCAGCTGCACCTCCACAAGTATCCCAAGACTACCACACTGTAAATCTGTCCGACCTCCATGACTTCTCCTTCAGCAGTTTCGCTCAGACGGCTCCGGACCAAGCGGACCCCAGCAGCAGAAGAGACGGATCGGGGAGCAGTGTGTCTGGAGCCCATGAAATCCAAAGCAACTTCCATCCCCAGAGCACGTCAACGTTCCGAGAGGAGCCCCAACTGGACGACGGGGAGCTCCCGGAATTCCCGAGCTTTTCCGAAACCCAGACGACGGACGTGGACAACATCAACATTGACGATTTCCAAGCACTGCTGGGCCAGAGCGTCCTGGCTGGAGAAGGAGCATCAGGAATTGGGAATTCGGGTTCGACCGTCTCAACGGCCACTCCATCCGCAGATGCAGCAGCCACCAATGGCTCAAATCAGGTGGGTAACAGTGCGGGGAACAGCACCACTACATGGATGACTTTTCCTCCAAGCATCATCAGCCTGCTGCAGAACGAGCAGATGGTGGAGACCCAGGCCGTCCCCCCAGGGCCTGTAGGTTTCGACGACATGGACGTGCTCGCCTCCATGGACGAAGACCGCCTCATGTCCATCTTTAACACCGGCAACCAGGCCAGTTTTCTGTCTGGACATCCAACTTAGGTACTGAAGATGTGAACCCACATCCGATATGTTCTGCATCCGACCGTTCGAATGACACCATCCTCTTATCGGGACAGATCTGTGGTTTACCTGCCAACGAGATGGACAGAGCAAAACTCCAAGAAGAAGGGAAAAAGAAACGGAAGACAAAAGAGACTTGAGGCCAGCTGCATTTTTCCTCTCCTTTTTGTTTATAGCTTACACTCTTCCCTTTGCCTGCGTAGACTGACCTACAGACACGGACATCCACCAAGTGCCTACAGACGACCTGACTGATCAGCTTGTTCCATATCAGATTCACTCCCGCTCTGTTTATCCTTTCTTTTTTTTTCAAATAGATACAACCAGCTGAAGAAAAAAAAATCTCAAAGTTTATGAAACATTCTGCTACAAACTATAACGATTGATGACGGTCTTTTATGCTGGTCAGATGGTCCGGTCAGACCGTCTGTTCATCCACCAAGAAGTTTCCCGATCGGCCGTGAACCCAAAACATTTGATACTTCAGTAAAGATCAAAGGTCTGCCAAGTTCAAAATGGCCTTAATACAGACGATGAAATGTACATAACAAATATTACTGTAACAGTAGGTGGTATTGAAAATACTCAATCATAATTAAATATGCACTCCCTTGGGAAGATTGACAAGACTGTTACTGCCTCAATAAAAAAAAAAAAAAAAACACTTGGCATTAGGGAAGCACAATATATTGTTTGCAAAGTTATACCGAACTGCAGTTTGCAGGCTTTACATACTTGTTGGACAAACAAGTGCCTGAATAGAGGTTCTCAGTTCCCCTTTGAAACAATAATATATTACATTTTGTAAGTAGCCTTACAAGCCCCACGGTGGTCCAGTGGGTAGCACTGTTGCCTCACACCTCCAGGGTTTGGGTTTCTAATCCGGGTCCTGGCCTTGTGTGTGTGGAGTTTGCATGTTCTCCTCGTGGTGGAGTGGGTTTCCTCCGGGGTCTCCGGTTTCTCCCACAGTCCAAAGACATGCAGGTCAGGTGAATTGGGGATTCTAAATTGACCGTAGGTGTGAGTTTGCGCCCTGCCCAGGGTGAGTCCCTGCCGTGCGCCTGTTGGCCCTGGCATAGGCTTCGGGTACCCGCAACCCAAGTAAGGATTAAGTGGTTACAGAAAATGAATGAATGTATGCATAATTAGCCTTACTTGTAACTATGTTCATCACTGCAGTTCCAGCAGGGGGCAGTAGAATGTAGCCTACCAAGCAGTACTCAGATATGGATCGTTATACATGATTAAAATTGTCTTAACTCCATAGTAGACCAGATCATTTTTTCCACATCTGATCATTTAAATGTGTGCTTCATATGTTGGAGGCCAACATGAGCTATTAGATATTAAACATATATATAACATCTATATACAGTACTGCGCAAACATCTTAGGCACCTGAAAAAATATTTAAAAACTGTTTAGATGAGCAGTGAGTGTTTTTTCACATTAATATTACTAAATATACTAAATGAAACTAAAAAGAATAAATACAAAAAAACACTATACAGTAAACAGTGATGTTCTGTTCAGTATATCAGTGTGTTCTTGTGGAAGTCCAGTATTACTTGTAGTTTCCATCAGAAACCTGATTTGACTCAATCAGTCCTTCATTTAATTAAATCAGGAGCTGCTGATGGAGTTTCACAAATCCAAACAACGGCTGGAGGAACCGAGGAGGAATCTGGAACCGAACCTGTGTTCTCCTCATCAGCTCACAAAATACCAACTACTTTGTTTGTTTTTGCATTTATTCTAATGTTAACTTTGCTGGCAGAAAGACAGTTCATCACACGCTGAGAAAAATAACAAATTGAATCGGTGCCTAAGACTTTTGCAGAGTATTTTTATAATGGAGGCGATGACCGTTCTGTCAAAATTTAGTTGTAGCTCAGGCTGCAGTTTCTGTGGCTTACAGAAGATGAAATTTCTGAATATTTAAATATAAAAGCAAATATCAATGTTACAAAAGAGTAGTTTAATATTCCAACTAGTCACTATTGCTATATTTACTATGCCCTCAAACCAGTCACGTTTGTGCTGTGAGTATCCTGACCAAGCGTTTCTTAATTAAAGCATTTACATGGTTCAGTAATATTTGTGAAAAGAATGCAGGCTGTTATATTTTATATCAAGATTTCGACAGTATGATATATAACAATAGATACAGCAGCTGCTGTATAATTGCAGTAAAGCTGTTTGTCCATATCCTGCAGCCCCATTCTGTGAGCCCTTTCAGGCATGAAGGTTGATGGTGTGGTTTGTTTGTCTGGGTTACTGCCTCCCAATTCATTCAAGTGAAATTTGGATTTTGTTGCTTAAGGCACTTTTCCACAGGTATGCAGGAACCGTTTTGTACCTAAACTGTACTGCAATGGCACAGAGTTTCTGACTCAATTCTCTCCACACAGTTTATGGCCGGTCATCCCAAAACCTCGTCCATGGAGTCAAACCAGCGGAAAGATTTTCTGTCAGAGCCGCTTTTGTAATTTTGGTCTTTTATTATTTATAGTCTTGTTTAAATTTATAATTGTTTCTCAGCATTCTTTATCCGTGTGATGAAGACCTAACCCAGATAACTTGTTAGTGATGTCCTGATCACCTTCACGTTTCTCACAACGTTAAAGATACATTTCTTAGCATCATAGAAAACTCCCACTGAAATTTATCTTCAGCCCAAACAGACAGTCGTGCTTGAACTTTGTTGGCTTCCCAGTTGTTAGTTTGTATCTCCATTGTTGTTTTTTTGTGTGGACAGTAAAAACAGTGGCCTCTTTCCATGTTGTGATGACATTTCGACCAATCAGAAAGCAGTGATGCAGGTAGATTGGCTGCAGCCCACTTTTAGCCCCGCCGTCGAGCAGCTCGGGTTCAGCTCGGGTAAGGGTCGCTTTATTTGTAATGGAGAAACATTTGTTCATGGTACAGCACAGTTCCTTGTGCCGGTGGAAAAACGCCTTTAGTGGGCTTTATTGGGACCTTATCTACCAATGAATTGCGAGCATTTAACGAGTCCTTTGTGTTTTATAATTTATGAGTATTCTTTTTCTTCTATGAGTGTATGGGGGGTGGGGGGGGGTGGGGGTGAGTGAGTGTGAGTGGGTAAGGGAGTGTGTGTGTGTGTGTGTCTGTCTAAGATATTTTACCTATGAAATATGTTGCAATGGTGCATATTTGTTTGAGATGTTTCTCCGTATGGCAGTATTGCCAACATTATCACTCACTGCTTTTGGATAAAATGACATTATAGCTTGTATCACAATCGCCTTCCTTCATCTACAGTTCTGGCCAACATTTCTGGCACACTTAGTACCTGTTACCAAATTCTCTACGGGTTAAAGACCAAATCTGGCCTTAATAGCAGCGTACACAAACACACAGCCCGGTGTTTTTGTACGGGACATGTTGTATTTGCAAATTTGGGGCTGAAATGTACCTAAAAATGGTAAAAATGACTGCTACTTCTTGGACACCACTCATTTTTCCAATCCTCAAGCAAAATGCTGAATATTAATGGGCTCAATTCAAGCCTAAACGGTAATTTACAGCAATAACAGTGCAAAAGTCCAAAGGTTTTCCTTGGTTTGGGTCATTTTATGGGTGCCAATAAATGAGGCCAGGCCTGTAATGTGCCTGGGAATTGTGTGAAAGAGAATGTATTACAGTACATTTTCATTTCAGTGCAATTGTCTAACATTGCTTTGTGCCGTATGTTCTATATGCAAAAGGCCTTTTTCCTGTAAATCCAACCGGACCGAAGCTGTGTACATAAAACTGAGATTTCTTTAAAGTAGAACATCAGAGGGGAAAATCAGAATGTAAGTAAATGACGGCAGTGGTAAAATGATTGATTTAACTAATTATATTGCAGTTTAAATCTATTGTAGGGACGTAGAGTCTAAATTCTTTATTTGACATTGTTCTGTACCTGTGAGATGATTTCAGGATTGCTTATTCGAATCAGAGCACCATGAATTGCTGTGCTCAGATATAAATATCTGTCTGTATGTGTTTGGAAGCAGCAGGAAACTATAGTCAGCATTTAACCTGTAAAAAGTGTATGTAGATTTGATACTGTCTGTACTCTTGGTCCTCTTGGGAGGAACTGAATGTGTTTATTTTTCATCTGTCGGACTAAACTGGCTTCAGAAGGTCTCTTTGAGTTTGTCGACTTATTTGGCAGTCAAAATAGCCTTTCTTTTACAACTTAAATGCCATCATTAATGATATAGAGACAGTCTTATGTCCTGTTTCACGTTAACATTGTAGTAAAACATTGCTGCGTTCAGATTTAATCTTAAAACAACTGTGTGAAAATTCACAAAAATGTGAATCTGATGTGAACGCAAATTTCCACATTTAAATTTTGTAATATTTCAGTCGCGGAGATCTTAATATTAGGAACACTAGAATGATATTCTAGTACTCATGTAAGAGACGCCCAAAGCCTTCTGTTATTGTGACAAGATACAAATAAAAACTCCTTAAATGTGGTGAAACTGCTACAGCGCATAGCTCCGAGTGGCGTAAAATGATAACATTCAGTATAACACATTCTTAAAAACTATTTTTGCACTAAATAAACACTTATTCCATCAAAAACTGGTTTTGTTGGACTAGGCTATTGTTGTGGACCTTAAAACTTTCAGTAGTCCATGAACTCTTCAGTTGTTTTTACCATACAGTCACACAAATCACTATAACTGTGTTTAATGTAGAAATCCTTTGTAAGTGGCCTTTCTTATCTGGTTAGTGCTTCTGCCACAATGCTCATTTCTGCTGGTCTGTGTGGTTTGCAGAGGGGTACATTCACTTTCTCTCACTGGGGTTAATACAACTAAACATCCTCCAGACACTGAAAGCTCAGAATTTTTTGAAGTAACACAATGATTACTGTGTTGCAGTTTTACAGTGAATCCTTCTAAATGGGGCACACTGATAGATATTTGGTACGTTGCTAGTTGGAAATAAGTTGTCAGTATGTTTAGTATGGTTTTGGGCTGTTTATTTCATAAACACTGATGATAGTCAAACATTATTTCATGAATAATGTGTGATATAAGTCAACCTGAAATCAAAATAGGCCTCTTTTATCTTGTTAGTGTACATTTAACACAGCTCATATCATTTAAAAGTCAAATTTGTCATCTTAAATCAAAATATACCTCTAACAGATCAGATTTTTTATTCATATTTTTTTTTTTAAAAATGATCATTTATAGAAGGATCATATTTTACATCCCCTCCCACCACCTTCACCTATCAAGAGAAGACCCTCAATAATGCCATGTTTCACTCAAACATATTAAAGTTATAAAGGAAAACATCTAGATGTGTATGGCTCAAATGTGGCTCGGATTTTAGAAGTGGTACTTCTAAACTTCATTCATTAATAACAAACTGTATATTAGGTAGAGTATATACTAGGTATATTATATACACATTATAGTGTATATTATAATATATAGTAGGTATATTACCTTATATATAACTAGGTAAAGTGTCAAACCAAAGTACACGCACAAAGAAGTGAAAACAGAATCAGAATCCAAACTTTTTTATTTGGCATATTCACATACACACAAACTCAAGTACATACAAAACAAAATTAACAGTTCAATTAAACGAGTCAATTTTTCGAAGGAGCAAATTTTGCAGCCCTTTCATGTAAACGACTAGCGTTCGTTCCACTTCGAGTCTTTCACATACAGTGACTTTTCACTGTACAGCTTGAAACCTGTTTCTTTATCTGTAATGTGGCAAACAGCAGTTTAGTGAGAAAAAGCAAAAAGTGTGTTTCATTCTTTAATGACTCAACACAACTCACAGGTTTATTCTGTATCAGAGCAACTGGTGAAGAGCAAGAACAGTTGGAGAGTAAAGTTTAGTCTTTTAAAAGAAAATGATGCTCAGTTCAGAAGAAGGTATTAAACTCAAGAAAAAAAAAAGTCAGTGGGTGAAGAGTTTTTACGAGTGAAAGTCATTTCCTTACACAAAATTTCAATACAAAAAATCTCCTTCTCTTTAGTGTTGGATAAGCATTGTACAGGTGACGAAAGTCCAAGAACTTCTGCTTTCCACTCGTCGAGAATACCTTAAGGGACCACGGTACCACTTGACAATAAGACGACCCTTATGAAGGGTTTATAAGTGATTTATACTCAGGTTAATTAGGCTGTAGACAGTTTATAAATCATTAACAAGCAGTAATACACAAGTAATAACAGTTACAGGCTCACTAATTGGCAAAATCTGGTGTTTTATTGGTAGTAGCATGTTGAAGTTGACAGTATAATATTCTGCCTGAGAAAGAGAATAGATAAGCTCAGCAACTAGCAAGATCTGAGATCTTGGCAAATAGTGAGTCTGCATCTATTATTATAACTGCTTATTAATGATTTATAAACTGTCTACAACCTAATTAACCTGATTATAAATCAATTATAAACCCTTTATAAGGACAGTCTTATTGTAAAGTGGTACCAGGGAGCACTGCAGTGTTTTTTTTAGCCTAATCTCTTATCTACATGTGTGGCATGTATGAGATTACCACAGAAAATAAATACACGTATAACTGAAGGCAATGAACTTCAATGAGTTCCTTTACAAAGAACAGGAAAATGTACTGAAATAGTTGTTTATTGTAATTGACCAAGCAGAGTTTAAAAACACTGCAGTACTCCCTTAAAGACTGAGGGCAAATGTATGTGAGCCTTATGTCACCTCTAGGTTGGTGACTTTGTTGATGATGTGCGAGCGTCTGGGGACGCACTCCAGGTCGAACTTGCTCTCGTAGATGGTGGGGCACAGCTTCCAGCGGTTATTCCGGTATATTCCGAGGTATGTGTAGACATCCGGCTTGTAAGAGAGCGGACACTTGACCCCGGCCGCCCTTATGGCCGCGTCCAGCTGCATCACCTGCTCCTCGTCCACAAAGTTCTTGTTGTAGACGCAGATTACATGCTTGGCGTCCGAGTTGGGGTCCCGCGGGCTAACCTTCACTGAAGAGATTTTTCCATCCAGCGTCGCCTTGGCTACACACTCCCAGGCGCGGTCCACTTTGAAGCCAGTGTCCAAGTGCATCAGCCATTTGCCCGAGAGCACGTTATGGTTCAAGGCCAGCTCTTTAATGGTCTGGAAAGTGACCGGACGGCCACTGGCCAGGAGCTTCTCCCAGCTTTCCTGGAGGCCAGTTACGTCAGGATCGGCCGGGCAATGGTCCGGTCCCAGTACGGCTATCCAGCCCACAGGACCCGAACCGGCTCCTTCGTTTCCAAAGCGACTGACCTGAGAGGGCCTATTGGACTCCAGCCAGCTGTAGAATTCAGCTCTGGGCGTTTTGCGGGCGTCAAAGATGATCCACGGGTCCATGTCGGCCGCCAAGGCCTCGGCGGCATAGTCTTCTGCCGAGAGAGGCTCAGCATGTTCCTCCTCTTCCTCCATCCTTCTGTTGGACCTCTGGTGAGCTGAAACCTTTCCAGTGGCCTTTACTTCTTAAATGCTAGTGGCACGCTTGTTCTGTGAAAGAGGAAAACACAGTTCAAATGAATGTTTATGGTCAAAGAGTCTAAGAGTCTGAGTCTTAGACTAAACAGGACGGTGCCATTGCACTGCAGCAAACTAGGCTAAACCTACAGCCAAAAAACAGACCCTATAAAAAATTAACCTGAACAGGATAATACAAGGAGTTTTTGAAGTCGTAAGAATGAAGCTTGGCATCAGTACCTCAAGTGTTCTATGACTGCTGATTATATATCAGCACTTAATTTATCACTTAAGACCTATTTTGTTCCGTTCCCTAAAAAAAAAAATGACACCAAACGTGTCCTTAGACAGCACTGTGAATGTCACACAAATATTTCCAGAAAGAAAACAACTACTTACTTTTTATACTCATACACCCAGTACATACAGTGCAGTTAACATTCAGCATGAGTACAGACCACTAGATAACGTTTAAACTAAAAAACAAACCGCTTGGTGACCCACTGATTCTTAAGGTGTATTAAATCATCAATATGTGCTCATTTTCTATTGAATATACCACTCAAACTGAACTGCAATATCTTGGTATTTACAATATATCTTCCAGCTCTATGGTAAATCTGGGTTTCACTAAAAATGGGAAAAGCTGAAGTTTATTGTTTTTTTTTATTATTCTTCATGATTTTAACTTATTTAAGGAGAAAGGAATGGAAAATTTGAATACATTCAGATAAGAAGCCAGCAAATGAAAGCACAACTGCAACCTCACAAGGACAGTAAAAAAGTTAATTAAAAAAAAAAGTTTAAAAGTGCTAATAATAATGATGATAATGATGAAATTAGACAAATTTGTGCTTTTACCCTGAATGGTCATGTTCATAAAACCCAGTGAAATATTGCTATTTTAAGCAACAGAAATTCTAGAAAATTGCTTTTTTTCTTTGCTAATGCAAATTTAAGCAGTTTAGCAGTGCTGAACATGTGAAAGTGTGTTTAAAAACGTGTAACCGTGTGAAAAGTGTAAATAGAGGCTCAGAGAGACTAAACTGCTTGCTGGAGTTGGTGAGTTTGTGAGCTGAGGACAAATACTGGTAAAGTCCGGTGAAGGCTTTCAGAGGCTGATAAGAACTGGTAAATGCTGGTTACGGCCAGTAAAGACTGGTAAAGGCTGCTGAAAACTGGTAAATGCCAGTAAAGACCGGTAAAGGCTTTTCAAGGCTGGTAACGAAAGACTGGTAAAGGCTTGGAAAAGCTTTTAAAGGCTAGTAAAGGCTTTTACAGGCTGGTAGAGACTGGTAAAGGCTGGTAACCGGTAAGGGATGGTACAGACCGGTAAATAAAGGCTGGTAAAGGGTTTTAAACACTGGTAAAGCAAAACGACAGAAAGCTGCTCCTGAGAGGAGGAGGAAAAGAAAGCAAGAAGAGATGAAACGTGGGCGTTAAAGATCATGAAGAAGCTGGATTTCGGGAGAAAAAGCCTGAGAGAAATGCAGCTTTGTGTTTTCAGGGCCAAGGGCTGAACACCCAAAACCTGTTTACAGCCTCAAACCTGACCAGAAAAACTCTTATAGATCACTTTTACTCTAAAATGTTCCATAAATGTATAGCAACCACATCACGGCTGCATTTTTCTCACAATTCGCCTCATTGTCTTGAGAAGTCTCTCTGATTTAACTCGCCCCTGCCACTTCCACCGGCAAACTTTATTCACACCGCTAGCACAGCCAGCTAAGAATACGGCAGGAAAATACACCCAAACTTACATGATTCTTAGAAAAGACGGTATTACATGATTGTTGTGTTTTAATTCTTCCCAAGCACGCAAGCCTTCGATGTAAAATACGCGTTTCAAAACCACTAAAACAGAAAAGAAGCTCTCAGCTAGCTAGGCTAAGGCGTTTGTTTTTGAATCATGAATGGGTCCGTTCCGATTTGAGTGACTCAAATTGTACACTAGGTAGTGCACACTAGGTAACTAGGGCACTAACTCCTAAGCACGTACCTGTACAAGGGGGGCGTCCCATTTCGAAAATGTTGCCCTCTGCTTATTGGCCATGGCCTACAGTTTGTCATGAAAATTCACTTATTTTTAAATGTTTTTAACTAGACATTTAACAGTTATGCTCAAAGGAAATAAGTACTGCAAAATTAAAGTTATGTTGTTGAGGAGTTTATCTATGCAAGCCAGAGATGGAGAAACAGTTTTCAATATTTTATGTATAGATAAAATATGGTTTTTTTTT
>JBBPCZ010000089.1:1544588-1558235 GCA_037974445.1 Brycinus macrolepidotus
GCCTAGAGTTATGTGTCATTTGTGCATCAAACTGTGTGTGTATGAGAGAGAGAATTGCCTTTATAGCCTTCATGTTTGAATAATGCTAGTGGGCCACCATGACCAAAAAATGCCAGGGCCGTTTTTTGGTCCCAGTCCAGCCCTGCTTTAGTGTCGTGAAGTCTGTTTATGAGTATGCTGTAAGACTGATTTGTTGCTCTGTATTTTGTCGCTTTCCTGTCGCCATAGCATGACGTCACAGACTCTCCCTCTGCTACATACTTTTAAGGTGACTCACCTCTTCGCACTCTCTCTCTATACATTACGGAGGTGACTCAACCACAAAAATCTAATTTTTTTTAACGATCAATATTCGGCCCCTGATCAACCGATCAAAAATCTGAATACATACGTAGTACAATGGATATCACACTAATAAACTGTAAAAACAGGCTGTTTTGAATTCACTCTTGTCACAAGAAAGAGTGCATGTACATATGCCCGCCTATTCACGTCACAGATAAACTCCATACATTCACTCAGAAGTTATAAGGAGTGTTTCAGCCTGGATTTTTGAATGAGGCATGGTTGGCCAATTGGAACATTGCTCATTTACATATATCACTCTTAAAGGCACAATAACAAACCACATGCTTAATTCTAAGGAATAAAGAAAGGATGGAAAATGGTTGTGTAAAAATGAACTATGACAGATTTTGGTCATTTTTACCTACACAGATGTTATAAATGTACTGGAAATGTTGCTTAAATGGATCCAGAGAAATTTAATGCAGAATTACAGAAACACTATGGGTGATACTAATACACTTATCCCAGAATATCGAGGTGGATGGGATTTAAGGTAGCCTGAATAAATGGGAGTACATGAAGCTTCTCTAGTTCTGCCACTCTATGCAAAAAAAGCCTTAACCTGTATAACTTGTTTTGTTTTTGCCTGTTTTGCTCTCCTAAGGGGAATCTTGCTCAGCATTGTGAGTGAAAGGAATTTAGTTTTTTATGTATTTTGAAGTAGTTTTCTTTCAAAATAACCTGAAGCGTCCAGCAAGTGACATCTGTTTCTGTGATCTATCAGTGTTACTATAACTCTAATGACGTATATACACCTGTAGATGACGTACAGTACTGTGAGAAAGTCACCTATGTAAATTGTTTAAAGCCATTTTTCTCAGTGTGTGATAAAGTGTCTTTCTGCCAGCAAAGTTAACACATAAATAAATACAAACAAACAGGAAAGCAGTAAAAAGTATCAAGATTTGTTCTGTTTGTATAAAAGGGCTGGTGGGCTGGTGAGGAGAACACAGGTTCGGATCCAGATTTCTCCTCGGTTCCTCCAGCCGTTGTTTGGATTGTGAAACTCCATCAGCAGCTCCTGATTTAATTTAATGAAGGACTGATTGAGTCAAACCAGGTTTCTGACGGAAACTACAAGTAATACTGGACTCCCACAAGAACACACTGATATACTAACATAGAATCACTATTTACTGTATAGTGTTTTTTTGTATTTATTCTTTTTAGTTTTATTTAGTATATGTAGTAATGTTCAATTGAATAAGCACTCACTGTTTTTAAATATTATTTTCACAAGACTTTTGCACAGTACTGTACATACCAGTGCTAACCTGGGATCCTTTTATTCAAATCCTAATCTGAAATCTCATCAGAGACAGTTGACCAGTGGAAAACGAAAAACTGTCACATAGTGAGCACCAAAGTGAACCTTTCCCCTTTCCCCCAGACAGATGTAATGTTTTCATTTTTACAGCAGGTTCCACAAGCCCCCCCCCCACCAATAATAACATAAACCCATAAGAACCAGTTAACATCAGAGACACTATCTCGCTGTTCTCCAAGATGCTGTGTGTGTGTTTGTGTGTGTGCCGTTTTTTTGCATGAAATGTGTTTTTGTGCATGAAGTGTAGTTTTATTGTATGTAGTGTAGGTTTGTTTTATGAAGTGTAGTTTTATTGTATGTACTGTAGTTTTACTGTATGAAGTGTCGTTTTATTGTATGAAGTGGTTTTATTTTATGTAGTTTAATTTTATTGTTTGTTGTGTAGTTTTATTGTATGAAGTGTAGTTTTATTGTATTAAGTGTTGTCTTATTGTATGTAGTGTAGTTTTATTGTATGTAGTGTAGTTTTATTGTGTGTAGTGTGGTTTTATTGAATAAGGTATAGTTTTATTGTATGAAGTGTAGTTTTATTGTATGAAGTGTAGTTTTATTTAAGCCCTGTCCCATTTAACACACTTGTGGGACCCTGCAGTCCTCATTTGTGCTTGCTCACTGTAGGCTGTCCCGTTTCTCATTTTGGCATCCAAAGGAGCCCTCATGAACCTCCCCTATGCACTTTTAGAGCAAAGATCAAACTCAGCATTGGCCTTTTACTCAGAATTCCTTGAGTGTGGAACAATCAGCGTATATATAACTGTATCTATGTATAAAATATAGCAAATAGAACTGCATTTGTCTGGATTAGCATAAAAAAGAAAATACGTTTTTCTATAGAGTTACAGGTGCAGCGAAATGAGTAACGTGCAGGTGAGCTAGTTTCATCTTAGCATTCTGCTTTATATAGAAATATAATTATTTCTTCACAGATCGGTTTAAAATATTGTCCAGCTCTAAGAATCTGTCAGATAATTTTTTTCTTGCTGATACTAATATAATTTTGATATTGTGCATCTGTACAGTACATGTATAGCCTGCATGATGCACAAGTTTATTTTAATATATTTTTTCTACATTTTTTAAATACTTAGTTGTAGCCTTTAATTTACTCTTTAATTTATTATATACTATATTTAATTTATTATAACTATACTGCACAGTCTCATAGATGTTTCAGGGGCTCATTTCACTACATTCTGTACTTTTATAACTGTGTATGTGACAAATAAAGAATCTTGAGCCCATCCCAAATGCGTGTTTTTAGACCGAGACCCCTGAGATCTCTGTGCCTCTGTGTAGGTCCAATCAGATCCAGACAGGCAAAACAAGAAAAACAATTCTAGATATGTCAGCGTTGGCAGTTTTCATTGTAAAACTGATCTGTACAGATACATGTTAATGTCTGACTGGAGGATCTGTTCACATAATCATGGAAAATCAGCAATAAAAACAACGCACAGCTTTTTGGGGGCATGTTTATGTTTTTAAATAGCCTGAGAACTTTGTTTTGGGCAAACCAAAATATCACAATATCCTCACAATGCATATTTTATTGAAAATTATTATAATCTATTATATTACGCTGCCTCAGGTTTGATGCTGGGCTGAAGATTCATGGCGGAGTGTAATACGCCCACAGAAATACACACACACACACACACACACACACACACACACACACTTCCTTGCTTGAGTAAAGACATTGCTGCTGCTTTGAGATTTTTCTTTCTCTTTTTCTCTGTCTCTAGTACCCCGTCTGTCTCTCTTTCTCTCTCTCTGTCTCTAGTACCTGTTTCTCTCTGTCTCTCTCTCTCTCTCTCTCTCTCTTTCTCCCTGTCTTTCTCTTTTTCTTTCTTTCTTTCTCTCTCTGTCTCTAGTACCTGTTTCTCTCTCTCTCTGTCTCTCTCTTTCTCTCTCTCTGTCTCTCTCTCTCGCTGTCACTATTACCTCTTTCACTGTCTGTCTCTCTCTGTCTCTAGTACCCGTCTCTCTCTTTCTCTCTGTCTCTCTCTTTCTCTCTCAGTATTATGAATGGAAAAGTTCTCTGCTGGCCCGATGTTTTTTCGGTGGTGTTGTTTGAACGCTCTGCCCGTGGCTTTAATTTAGCTCAGGCGACACATCCGGCCCTCTCTTTCCTCCTGTCATCGTGACTGTTTGTTTTCTCGTCTCGTCCTCTGTCCTTTCATCCGTTATTCATCCACCTTTCCTTCTTACACCTTTTAGCCCAGCCTCCCCTCATTCTTCATTGTATTCCCACGCATGTCCCGTGCTCCACTCGCCAGGCTGGAAAACACCTTTTGTTGCGTAAAAGCAAACCTTTTTTTTTTTTTTATATATACAGGCTTTTTCTGTACGACACAATACAATCCGTTCACTGTACTAGTTGATATTATCTCTCTCTCTCTCTCTCTCTCTCTCGTCCCTCTCTCCCTCTCTCTTTCCCTCCCTCCCTCCTGCTGCCTCTTGTTTTTTAATTCTTTCTGAACTCCTTTGTCCGGGACCTGTCCTTACTTGTCTCTTGAGTTCTGCCGTGCCAGAGTTCAGTATCCTGTGTTTTTCTTTATTGTTTTTTTTTCCCCCTCCCGCTCTTTTAACTCAGCTTTTCCCTTCCTCACCAGCCCTCAAAAGACTCTCCAAAGTCTCGCCCTGTTCCCAGAGGGGCTCGGGAGGGAGGGCAGGGCTTCGCGCAGGTCGCTGTGTTTCGCCACTGAGTGTGAAGTGTGCTAGGGGTCAAGCGAAGTGTGGAAAGCTAGGGAGAGAGTGAGGCATTTGGAGCCGAGCCAAGCAAATGGGAATAAACACACAAGTTTCTAAAAAGGGTCACGGGCTGCCATAGCGTCCGTCTTCAACCAGGCTTGGCGACGTGGTGATGTTTTTGCATCATTTGGTAACAGCAGCTGCTGTGAATGTTTTGTAATGAATGGAATTGAAATAGAAATAGAATAGAAATTGTCTGGAATGACTTGGAATTAAAGCCAGATCACCTGATCTTAGCTGTTAATTAATTGTCGTATAAATAACTGTGCTTAATTCTAAGTACCCTGAGGGTATTTTTCCCATTTCTGCATTACTTGGTGTACAAGGTGTAATGGACGAGTATCTCATATCCTTTTTTTTGGCATAACCTTGCCAATATTATAAAATAATTATTTTTATAATGTAAGCAACTGTTTGGACACAACTGATCCAAATCAGTCAAACATTTCTCTCTTTTTTTTACTATAAAAATCCACAAACACACATATTAAAGCTTTTGGAAATCTTCAGCTCACACTCATATTAGTATTATAATATGTTGAAATATGGCAAATCAAACTCACTAATTATACACAACTATTTATAATCACAAGAAAGTGTGTTCCAGGCGTAGTTTATGTATTTACAGTAACTCTCAGTCTGCTTAAAAACAGTCAAAAGCATCACTTACATGCAGCTCCACCTTCACACACACACGTGATTGGACTTCTCACACCACTTTTTTTTTTTTTTTTTACGATCAGAAACAAAAACAAAATTTGTTATTTTGCCTTTTAAACAACACCATTTTTAAAATTTCAAAAACTGTAAATGTCATGTTTTTGAAAAGTGTGTGATCTTTGGTTCTACACGACATATGATCAGGAAACAAGCTTCCTGTTATGCCTGAAGCCTCCATTGTCGACCAAAACACACAGAAGGGCCAAATAAGGACGTACTTTTGTATACGACAGTGTTTTAGCAGTGGCGACGCGCCGGCGTGCCAGTCGGTTTCTGAGGGTTAATGTAATGTCACACAAACCAGCACATTTACATACATCCACTCATGCAACCTGTAGCTGTTTAGCCCCGCCTATTTGCACTGAAGTTGTAAGAAGTGTTGCAAACATGCTCTGCTTTTTGAATGAGGCACAATGCAGGACAGCCACTCAGAGCTGAGGTCATTTGCATATCATTACTATCAGGACAAAAATGTCCATTTCCAGAATGGTAGCTTTAGAGGTAAAGTCAAAAACATTTATGTAAAAATACAGCGTGTTTGTTCCACGCAAGGGAAAGGTCAGCTGGTGTTTTCAAACGATATCAAAAAGTGGCGAAAAGGGAGGTATGAGGTTTTATTCCAGCAGCGAGGATTAATCCACCTATAGGCAAAGTCTCGAAAACAGCCTGATTGATTGTAAAGGATTGGAAAGTGGGCGTGTAAAAATGAAATATGGCTGTTTCTGGTTCATAAAACTTCACACACATCATAAGTGGACCTCAGGGAAAACATCCGTTATCCAAATGTAGGATATGAGCCCTTTAAAAGGCCCAGACAGGAAATAAATAACTGGAGCTGTTGTTTCAGATGTGGAATTGTTTTGATTTTTAGGTATTGCATATTTTTTACTCTGCTTTGGTGTCTGACATGTGTTAGGGATGAGATATAGGGTGTGTGTTTGTGTATGTATATGTGTGTGTGTGTGTCTGTGTGTATGTGTGTGTGTGTGTGTGTGTGTGAATAGTTTAGAGATGCGGAGAAGGAAAAGCTCACAGAAATGAAGTGTAGTGATGGGAAAGCCTTGGAGTGAAGCCAAGGGCCATAACTGGAATTCCACTGCAAGCAAATACAGAAAGGAAGCTCTTTTAGCTCCTCTCACACACACGCACACACACACACACACATATATATACACACACACTTACACACACACACACACACACATAGGCATGTAACCTGTGTAACACAAGTAACCCATTTGGACTAATGAATGAAATGTGTATACTAGTGTACTGACACATACACATGCACACATGCGTACATATGCTCACACTAACACACATACATACACACACACACACACACACAAAAACACGCACACTAATACACATACATAAGCACACAAAGACACACGCACACACACACACACACACACACACACACATGCACGCACACACAAAGCAGTAGCTTCACCCAGTCAAACAAATATTCACCCAGGCCCACACACACACACAAACTACACACACACTAACACACGTACATACACACACACTAACACACTTACATACACACACACACACAGACACACACACACACTAACACGCATCCATACGCACACACAAACACACTTACATACACACATACTGGCACACATACTTTCACAAACACGCACATACTAACATACGTAGATATGCACACACACACACACAGAGCAGTAGCTTCACCCAGTCAAACAAATATTCACCCAGGCCCACACACACACACACACACTCACATACAGACTACTATAGCGGGTAGGAAAAATCGTGGGAAAGCGCCAAGCTAAGCGCTGTGTGTCAGTGGCCTCTTTCCAGAAGAGGCTCAGTTTAACCTAGGAGCAACACTTTTATCTCTCTCTCTCTCTCCCTCCCTCTCTCCCTCTATCCTACCCTTCTTTTCCACACGGCATCAGATAGAGAAGCCCTGCTTTTTCTGGTGCTGTGATCACACACACACTGTATATGTGTATATTTTGAAGCCCTTAGCAGCTCTGGATTGGTGATCTAAAACATCTAACATACATCCTTCTCCCTCTCTCTTTCATGCTCTCGTTCTCTCTTTCTTGTAATCACTAACTAACTTTCTCGCTCTCTCTCTCTCTCTCTCTCCCTCCCCCTCATCCCACTCATTGATTCCATGAGGGTAATTTAGGAGTTTTTTTTGCAGATGGAATGTGGAGTCTGCAGAAGGGCTTAATCTCGCAGTATCTGTCGGCAGGTGCTCGGAGATAAAGCCGTTTTACTTCCACCAGAGTGAGATAAAATAGGGAAGAGCTACTTAATCAGCTCCAGTCGCATCGTGTGGAGTGTGTGCAGCGCCAGGAATTTTCCACTGAGGGCCACCTACACCTTTCAGCATTTTTACTTTCTCCTAATTACCCTCATTATCCGAGGTGCGTTTGGGGACAGGAATATTGTCTCAGGTAATTTATTTTGTAGACACGATGTCTTAGACACACCATTCAGGTGCCAGTTCCAGCAAGTGTTCAGAATTTCTGCATTTCTGTAAACATTCAGAGTGGATTTTCTGGGAAACATATGACTCGTATCTCTTTACAGTGGTGGTGAATGGAACCAGACGTCTACAACACAAAAACAGCCATTTTATTAACAATCCAAACCCGCCAGTGAACCTACACGTCTTCTGAGTGTTTATATGGAATGCTGACGATGGTAAAATAGTAGCAAATCTGAACTAAATCAGTTTTCTTTAGGGACTATTTTGCCTCACCACACCCTGCATGTACCCCTCCACCATAAATAGGCTGAAAAAATACTTTTAAAGTCAAAACACTATTTTAAAACTATGGTACAAGAAAGTCTCGGGCATCAGGCAGGCTATTCATACCACTATTCATACCATTTCATGTAGTAACTTTCTTTCAGGGGACTTTTAAAGGCTTTGGACGCCTGGTTCCATTTGCCATCACTGCAAACAATTCTGTCTTTTCACATCAGACCACTCAGAATTACTTTGTTTACATCTAAATTGTTTAATGTTGCAGAAATGTAAAGAAACATCAGTGGAAATTCCATTTAATGCAAATGAGAAGTGTTTGCTTTGTTTATTTTAGGCAATATTTAGGCCCTAGATACTGAGATTATATTGGTCTGTTTTTTACATGGCAGATCTGTATATGTTTAATGGTTCATCTTCATGTCTTTATTCCATTAATAATCTGTCTGAAAGGGCAATTTTTGGACAGGAGAGTTATTTCTGCATCTAAAAACTCATTATCATTAAACAGAGTTGGATATGTGGTATAGTTCTCACAGCAGGATTTCTAAATTTAGCCAGATAACTTCAGTCACATGTCTGACTTATCCAGTAGGAAAAGAGAAGAGCGGCATTACAAAGGCTAATTTTGAGCTCAGATTGTTTGTGCGTACATAGAAATCCCTAGTACTCACTAGTATAACTTAAGCCAAAAGACAAGCCTTTCCAGTTAGAGATCAGAAATGTTTATTGGACGATCTTCACTTTAGGTGTAAATTAAGATAACTGAGGAGTCTAGTTTTGTGAGCAACCCCCCCAAAAATTCTTACAAATCCACTTTAAATGCTGTAAATACATTATAAATGCACTGAGTTAATTTGTGGATTTTTATTAGCTGTAATTGAACTTGACAGAACCAACACCATGTTCATCTTTTTTATCTGTAATGTACCCTTGATTGCCACAGATGTTTTGACACATAAAAGTCAAAACGCACTTCCGGTTAAAAGCAAATGCATGGGCAAATGTGTAAGTACCTGCCAGTTACGTTATTTTTAGCATCTGTCCATTGACTTCTACTGGGTTTTCTGTTTTTTTCACTCAAGTACAGTACGGGCAAACATGCTAATGGACTGTGTGCTGTTTCCCTGCTGTAACACACCTGATAACTCCACTAATGAGCTGGATGGGGTGTGTTGGAGCTGGAGCAGGGAAACCACTAATCCAGGTCTAGAACCTGACGCCCTGCTCTGAGCTGTGCTGTTGAAGGAGGGCAGGAAATGGAGGGCACTAGTCAGCTCTTTTTCACTCCCTCCCTTCTCTTCTTTGGCTGAGGCTGATAAGGAAAGGCAGCTGCCGTGAGCCCGGGATGTATTGTCTCTTTATTTTGGAAAGGCTAAGCTGGCTGCATCCGGAGATGGGATATGGAAACATGGGCCGAAAGGGGGCAGGTACCAGCCTGGCATGGGATTCCCCTCATTCACCAGTTAGTCGGAGGCATTCCAGGAGGGATGCTGCACTGAAGATTAGGGAGCTGGTTTTGAAACCATGAAACTCTCTCAGAGCAGCATGTTAACCAGTAGACCAAGCCAGAGCGGGTAAAGTTACCATTTTTAAACCATTATTAAAAGAATGGTTAGCCATCACAAATGCCTGGATTTTGTCTGTATTCAGTCATTTTGACCTGTTGACCACATTTGTGGTGAAATTGTGGTGTACATTTGATTGCACGCCTTTTCCAGACACTACATCTGTTTAGAAACAGCTCAGCTATCTCCATATGTAAAACGCCATGGTGAGAACCTTGGGGAGATTTTTGATGCAGAACTCAAATTTGACAAGCAGATAAACTCAGTTGCGAGAGCAGCCTTACAGCTGACTTATCTCAAAAATGAAGCACATCCTCTCATTGTCAGATTTAGAAAAAGTTATCCGTGCTTTTATTTCCTCATGGCTGGACTACTGCAGTGCTCTTTATGCAGGTCTAAATCAGTAAATCTATAGCTCGTCTCCAAATAGTGCAGAATACTGTGGCTAGGTTATTCACTGGCTCAAAGAAGAGGGAACATATTAATTCACTGGCTTCCAGTTGATTTTAGGATTAAGATTTAACTTTTAGTTTTTAAAGCGCTGAATGGCCATAAAACTCGACTGAAACTGAAAGGGTGAGAGGCCTTTGCAGTTATGGCACTCTTTGCCCTCGAGTATCAGATTTTCCCCATCTATTCTGGTCTTTATAAAAAAGGCTCAAAACTTACTTTCATACACAGGCCTTTGAGGGATAAATGTAACTGATTTCAACCCTTAGAATGCGAGCGCAACAAATGGTAAACTGTCGTCATATGGCCAAACAGCTCCTTATACAGAAGTTCCCCCAGGTTGATGCTCCAGGTGTCAGACGTCATGCTGAGCTTTGTTTGGTGTTCCTGTGTCACATAGAACCAAAGTTTATGTAATTTAAAAACATAATAATATTAATAACCACTAATGGGGTTATAAAAACCGGCGTCACACGCAAATGAACATAATGAACAAAAATGAACACATTTCTTTTATTTTAGGTCTTAGAAACAAAGGAAAAAAACACAAGATCTTTGAAGCTGGGAGAACTTTCAGGATAGTCTCCGCCCACAAGTGGGTGGGGAAAACCCGCAGAGGGAGGGGCTCCGGAGAGCGGCCGAGCGGTCACGTGCCGAGAAAAAGAGCAGCAAATGGCAAGCGTGTAGGAGAACAAACACCGGTTCTAGACTGTTTCACACCGATTATATTTACTGAAATCAGATTTTACAAGTTCTAAGGGTTAATTAGTATAGAAGGTATATGTCTTTGGGACTTTTTACTTCTGCTTCTATTTTTAGTTTATTTATTTAGTTTATTTATTTTATTTTATGTTTTCTCCATTTGGTTACCTTGATTTTGTGTAGTTGTATTGGTTTGTATTGTACAGCTCTTTGGTGAACATGAACTTTTCTTGAAATGTGCTCTATAAAGTTTACTTACTCACTCACTTACTTACTTACTTTTATCTCTTGTAATGAGTTGAATTGGATCTGGTGGCCCTGTAGGAGTAAAAACACTCTGAGTAGCTTTAAGTAATACCTGAAAAAGGTCTGTATACCAAGTACATATTTAAGTGCCATACCTGTAAGTGCTGTGCAGAACAAAGGGCAGTTAGTGTCTAGATATATTATGGCTCAGTCTGCCTGATGCTTTCAGATTTACCAGTTACTTGGAGTCCCTGAGGACCAGCTGGGATTTAAGTGCCTTTCTCAACTGCTCTGTGGGCGAGACTGAACTGCATGACCTCTTAAAGAAATGCTCTTTTTTTCAACCGACTGCACATTGGCTCCTTTTCCAAGCATGTTTATTGACAACTGGGTTAGTGTTCTTTTTAAAGTACAGAGAAACTCAGCTACATGTGTGCATGTGTTAACTTAGCAGTACGATAAAGGTCGTGGCAGATAGAGCTTAGGTTGAACTAGATTGCATTTCCATGATAAAATGCAAAGTGTGATTGCATGGTTGCTATAAAACCAGTGTTTGCAGACACCTAAACATTGGTTTATGGGCAAAAAAAAATTATGTTAAGAAAAAAAATCTGCTCATAACAGAGTATCAAACCAGGGCCTGTCTGTTACCGAGCCATTTATGGTTAAGGACGCCTGAAACCAGGTGGAGTGCACCGCTCTCGCCCGAATACGGGTAAGAAAAGCGCACACAGCCACATTCACATGTGTTTTTTTTGGATAACTGACCTGAGCTTTAGTGTCTTGAAGTCTGTTTATGAGTCTGCTGTGTCTTGTGTTTTGTGAGATGCAATATGGGCTTGGACAAGAAGCGGCACCGAATTCCAGCTATAAAAAGAATAATAATAATTATATTAAAACTTAAGAAGAACAGTCACACTAAAAACACTGGAGGATTCCTTTAATTCAAAGCAGATTCGTTGGCTCTCAGGCCTCCACCGCCCAGATTCTGCATGGTGGGTCTGATTTAAGCCAGGAATACTTTATTTGGCAATCCGTTCTGACAGTATTTTGATGCAGCCGGTGCCAGCAAAACAAATTAACCAGGGATTTATTCTGCATTTCTGCGAGGTTCTTGGCTGACAATGTGGACAGCTGCATTTTTCTGGAAACCACAAGGCCTCAGATGGCAGACCCCAGCTGGAAATGTGGAGCAGGTGCTACAGAGCCGAGGATGTGATCCAAAGCTTTCTCCGCAAATTCACTGTTTGCTGTTTTAAATTTAAGGGGTCAAAACCCACACATTTCATCTGAAAGTAACATATGGTGGCGCTGACATGATATGAGCTTGTTAGAGTAGCTTTTTTTCCCTTGGGCAGCTGAAATAATCACTGACTGATGGGTTACTGAAACCTTATGGCAGCCATAAACTGTTATAAACATTATACATTTACTGTGTTAACAGTGTGGTTATGTGGTAGTGATAAATGCCAGTGGCTGTTATTTCAAGTGTTGCCAACATGATTAATGAAAAAAATCACACATGCTGTAACTCTTGCCTCAGAACAGTTGTATGAGCAATAGTCGATTCTGTCGACTTCAGTTATTCACTCTCATAATTAAAAAACTCCCATATTCATTATATCGTAGTTACTGAATAATTCATAGCAGATATTGAATAATTCATAGTAGATACTAAATAGGTCGTAGTATATATAGAATGATTCACAGTAGTTTTTGAACAATTTATAGGACTTACACAATAATTTATCATAGTTACTGAATAATGTACCATAGTTTCTGAATAATTCATAGTAGAAACTGTATAATTGATCGTAGATACTGTATAATTCACAGTAGATACCGAATAATTCATAGTAGATACTGAATAATTCACAGTAGTTTTGGAGTAATTCCTAGTATTTACTGAGTAATTCATGGTAGTTACTGAATAATTTATAGTAGACACTGAATAATTGATCAAAGTTACTGAGTAATTCATTGTAGTTACAGAATAATTCATAGCAGCTGCTGAATAATTCATAGATTTACCTTAAGATTTCAAACTAAATGAGAAGCCTGTAGTTTAGTTAATGAGATTAAATATTACATCTAAAAGAGTGGCTGGGATGAACATTGTTGATGAAAGAGAAATGGAGGAATAAAGAGAGAGAGAAAGAGAGAGAACTGAAAGAGAAATAAAATGATAACAGTTTTTTTTTTACTATGTTGTTGAAGAGAGAGAGTGTGTGTGTGAGGACAGAGAAAACAGGACGAGTAGAGAAGGAAAACAGAGACACTGAAGGGTCACCCAGCACAGGAAGTCGAGAGCGATCCGAACGAAAGAATGAAACTTTTCCAGGCCCCGAGCACATTTTTCTCTGTTTTTTTTTATTTTTTTTTTATTTAATTCTGTGTCTGGTTCTCTTTGGCCGTCCAGCACAACCCAACCTATTGTTCAGGACGGCCAGCATGACACGGCCCGGCCCGGCCCGGCCCAGCTCCGGGTCACTGGGTTTGTGTTTTATTATCTGTATGAAATGTAAGAAATCCACTCAAAAAGGAGAGGTTTTGACTGTAGCTGCCGTTTGGAACCGCTCCGTTACTGTGTGTGTGTGTGTGTGTGTGTGTGTGTGTGTGCACAAGCCTCAGAACTCCACAATATCATCTGTTTACTGATTAAATTGGGTTTAAGATGAGATATTAGCTTTTGTGCCTCCTGAATATATGTTGTAGTCTTTCAGTCAAGAAGAACCAGTAGTGCCACATCATTTAATAATAATTTTATGAGATGATAT
>JBBPCZ010000089.1:1569029-1586529 GCA_037974445.1 Brycinus macrolepidotus
ACATATTTCTTACAGTTGAACTACTGTATGAAAGGCCTCAATAAATAGATTTTTATCATCGTATTAGTATGTAATGATATAGATGTGTCATCCTTATTTTTTACCTATCTCTCTAGGCAGCAGAACAGCTTTCTAAATGGACTGTTTCATCACTAAAAGGAAAACTGAGGGAACAGTATTCATTTGTACAGAGTGTGTGTGTTTGAATAGCACAGACATTAAAGTGCTGATCAGAGTGGAAAGCGGTTCCCTCAGGACAAGATAAAGTTATCCCACTGACCACAAGTTACTAAGCAGCAGCACTGGACACTCCACTCTGAGCTGCTGGATCTGCTTTTTTAGTTTTTTGCTTTGAGGAACCTTTATATTAAAGCATTTGAGGTAATGTGTAATGGCCATCAGCTCTCACCAGATCACAGCATTGATCACAGTGCACAGCTGGAGTCTTACATTGCGTAAATCAGTGGTTTTTCAGCCCCTGTCCCAGAGCCCCACTGCACCCCAACACAACTGACCCAGCTCATCAGTCAAGTCAGAGGGTATAAAGTAGATCACACACACCACATAAGCACATCTAACTTAACTCGGCTGAAGCACAGCATTCCCCTCGACCATCTGAAAAGAAAACATCCTTGTGTGGTTTCTGAAGCAGCAGAACGGTCAGTAAACAGTAGCTTTTCCTCCAGCGACTCCCTGAGGACACACAGTCCACACTATAGGTGATGTGTCAGAATGAGCTCACATCACCCAGTTTGAAGGCAGTGATGCAGAGCTTACAGAACTATAATGTTATTTTGTTCATATTTCTGATTATATCAGTTATTTTAGCTACTTCTTATCTCATACTGTAGATCAGAATGAAGAGACGGCTTAAGGCAGACTCAGGCTTTCTTAAATTTAACATTCATTTTATTGAAAAATGTTGTTTCCTGAAATTTAGAGGCAGTTTAGAGTCACTGGAGTCAAAAGATACTAAAAATATTCTTATTTTTAATATTTTATTGAAAAATACCCAACAAAATAACCAAAGAAGGCTAAACATTTTTTCATTACAAGTCTCCACATTCACAGGCCAATTATTTGTCGATTCATAATTAAAGTAATTATTTTCTGCTGAACTAACAGGACAATCGTAGCACAGCAGCATCAGCAGCTGCCGCCTGTGGCCTGAATATACTCTGTGTTTATACAAAACTGGGTCAGAAATCACATCTGTGTAGTTTTTTTGGTGGATTTGATTTTTTCACCAGTCTGTCCCGGGCAGTTTTGGCCGCCCGCTCCTGCTCACATGTGGCCCTGATTTGTGGGCTTTAACTTTACCAGAGACCTGCTGAGCATAATCTGGAAGTTATTAGCCAAACTCGTTAGCTGCTCAACCACAAAGTTCTGCAGTGTGAAGTCCCATCCCGTCTTTCACCGTAAAATTTACACGTCTGCGCAGAAGCCCTTCTGGAAGTCGTTGAGGACTCTCTCCACTGCCTCTGAGGCAGCAGGGCTGATCCACTGGCCAATCACTGCACAGGAGAACCGTCTTCTTTTAAAGGCCTGAACTGCGTCTTTATATACTCCTCAGATTATGGTCTTTAGAACCTGCAGCCCAGAGAAAGCTGTGTTGTGCTGTGTGTGTGTGTGTGTGTGTGTGTGTGTGTGTGTGTGTGTGTGTGTGTGTGTGTATGCTGTAATTAAGGGGCTATATAAAGCCACTGTGGGCGACTCTCTCTCTCTCAGTGAGAGCGTTTTAAAGACGCAGTGCTCTTGTGTGGCTTTCAGGGTGTAATTGTCAGTGCGACTGTGCCAAAACATGGAGCTTTCTGCTTTTCCTTTTGTGGACACCAAACCGTTGCGTCCAGTGTGTGTGCCATTATATATGTGTGTGGCATGGCTCAGTTCATTTCACTTCCACATCTGTGTGTGAAACGTCTTGCCTTTTTTAAAATGCTACTCAGTTTCCCATCACCCTTTCTCTCCTTTTCTGCCTATATATATATATATATATATACACACACACACACACACACACACACACACACACACACACACACACACGTGTGTGTGTGTGTGGGTGTGTATATTTACATACAGTACTTTGCAAAAGTCTTATTTCTTCATATCTTTGAATCACCTTGTTAGTTCAAAAATACTATCTATTTTATGCCATTCAAACTGTCGTATCTTTGGCATATTGAGTAGATTAAATTGAAGACACTGGAACAAATGTTTTACTGTCACAGGCTGCAAAGTGCCTAAAGAATCAAGGAGCCTAGATAAAGGAGTTCCAACCACTCAGCATTCAGCACCACCAGTATACTGATCATCGCCTGATCATCTGGAATCATCTGCTCCTGTTTCTTCACTGGTTCAGGCCTTAAGTTAGATGTGCTTTGTTCTGCTTGAATGATTCATATGTAACAAACAGGTCACTGGTCAGGTTCAGGGACTGGACTGAAAATTAAAGTCTTTGAAAGTCCTCCAGGAAGCCTGGAGAACTGTTCCTCAAGACTACATTAAAAATACTAGAAAGTCTGTCTCTTTGGAAGAAATGGGGGGCTTTTACACAGTATATATATACTGTTCACACTTACATACACATACAACCTGTATGAAAAGCCTCTATTAATAATAGCACTAATATAATAATAATAGTTATTATTATATTAGTGCTATAAATGTCACTCTCATTTTTACCTCCCTCTCTGATTAGGATTGGGGTTATTTAATTTTTATATAATACTTCATACTAATAGTGCTAGTTATATTGAAGAAGTGTAAATTAATCACTAAGAATGTAATAAATAACCAAGGGGTTAAAATTGTACCTGTATCTTATATGAATATGCAAACATACAAAGTTAATGTGATTATTTTTTCTCTCTGTGTCTTGGTGTGTATAGTTATGGTGTGTTGCTGTGGGAGTTATTGACTGGCGAGGCTCCGTACAGAGGTATAGATGGTCTGGCTGTAGCGTATGGAGTGGCCGTCAACAAGCTGACCCTCCCCATCCCCTCCACGTGCCCCGAACCTTTCGCCCAACTCATGTCAGGTGAGCTCTTTTCTTATGGCAAATTCATCTATTTATCCATCCATCCATCCATCCAACCATCAACTTACTCACTTGTCCATCAGGCCATCAGCCTCGTAATATCTAGATAGGTGGGTATACTTCTAAAGCCTGTCCCAGTATAATGCTATAAACAGTATTATGCTACTAACATTTAGTGTGAGTGTGAAAGTTAAAAACTCATTAATTAGTAAGAGGATGAGAGAATAAAATCATATAACAGATCCCAAAACTGATTTATTGGACTGTAACTGGGCTGTAGGTGTCATAAATTCAATGTGCCTTCCATCCTACACAACCGCTGTTTATTGGGTAGGGTGTGTCTTATTAGTTTTATTAGTGATCACAAGGGTGGGAAATAGAAGTACAGCAGAAAACACAGAATAAGCTTAAAGGGCCCATATCCTGCCTTTTTCTTGTGTTTTATTTTTACCTCAGAGGTCATTATTCATTAAACATGATCATTTTCCACCTTCTTTCTATCTCTTTACTTTTACCTTTTTAATTTCTATAGCACTTTGGGTCATGTTCTGTCGTTTAAGATTGTTTTTGTTACTGTGTCTTTAAGATTGTATGTGTGTGTCTTTCATAACCGTCTGTATTCTATATGTGTATGTGTGCGTGTGTGTGTGTATCAGAGTGCTGGGAGCAGGACCCCCACCGCAGGCCGAGCTTCGCCTCCATCCTGACTCAGCTATGTGCTCTGGAGGAGCAGGTGATGAAGGAGATGCCTCAGGACTCCTTCCACTCTCTGCAGGAGGACTGGAAGCTGGAGATCCAGGATATGTTCGACGAGCTCCGTGCCAAGGAGAAGGTGTGTGTGTGTGTCAGAATCAGAATCAGAAAACTGTATGGATCCTGGAGTAAAAAATTGCTTATGTTATGACTGCACATTCACACAGAGACACAATAAGTCCAAATAAAACTATCTAGAAAATACTCTGTACTATATACACTTTACTATATACAGAAAATGATGGGGTAAGTAAGAGAGATGGATATAAATACTATAGATAAATAAATAAAGTTACTGCTGAAGTAGTTTACCAATAATATAAATACTGGTTTGGAGTTGTTCTCGATACTGAGTCTGTTATTGCACATAACAGTGACCTAAGTAGCATTGCGCACAATTAGACTATTGCACATAATAAACTATAATACAAAATGGTAAAGATTTAGAGTGTGTGTGTGTTAAGGCTGTACAATAAGGACAAAATATTAGCATTGTGATTCTATTTCTACATATTGTGATTTTTCATATTTACAGCTTTGTTTGTGTGTGTGTGTGTGTGTGTGTGTGTAGGAGCTGCGGTGTCGTGAGGAGGAGCTGAAGCGGGCAGCTCTGGAGCAGAAATCTCACGAGGAGTTCCTGCGCCTGCGGGAGCAGCAGCTGGCTCAGTGGGAGCAGGATGTGTTCGAGAGAGAACTTTCACTGCTCATCCTCCACCTCAACCAGAACCAGGAGAAACCCAACGTCAAGAAGCGCAAAGGAACCTTCAAAAAGCACAAGCTGAAGAGCAAGAACGGGGAGAAGATCAGCATGCCGCAGGGTGGGTCACAGGGATGGGTGACACCCCCTTTTTTCATTAAGATGTAATGAGTAATTAGCAAACATCCTGATATCCATACCCAAATTTTTAAAAGTAAAAGTTCTACTAGAGATGTTCACAATTACTCAAGTACTAATAACTGTTCCAGGTATTCAGGTCTTGACTGTGCTACATCCTGGCAAGTCAGGAAGAAAATATACTGGCTAACAATTCAGTTAATCAAGATAAACTGTATTTAGTAAATAAAAGTATTTCTTTTCTTTTATTATATTTTTCCTTAGATTTTATCCATAAGATCACGGTGCAGGCGTCTCCGGGGCTGGAGAAGAGGCGAAATTCTCCAGATTTGGGATCTCCTTCAATTGGCCCCCGCTTCCGCGCCATCCAGTGTAAGTGTGTCCTTTACTAATACTACTACCACACACACACACACACACACACACACACACACACAAAATAGTTTGTGTCTTATTACTTATTGTTTGTTGCATGTTGTGTTTGAGAGTGATATCGAGTCAGCTGTAATTACACGTCTCTTTGTTCTAATGCGTACATCAGTAGTACATAAACACAAATTTTCCAGTTTATTTAATTTTGTCTATAATTGTGCTAAATTATTAAATATAAACATTTAAGTCAAGCAAAACATGTCACTTTTTTCAGTGACATTTGGAATGTATACTTTCGACAAAATGTCGGTTAATATGAGCTACTAGTGAGAGATAATGAATATAAAAACATGATTTTCTCATTGGCAGGAATAATGTGTGTTAATGACCATTTTTGACCTTGTTTTTACCTAACAGTGAGTCCGTGTGACAGTAAGTGGAGCTCTGGAGTGTGGCCGCTGGAGGCTCTTCCTCTGAAGCAGCCGAATGGGGAGCGCAGACTGCCCCCCCACTGGAGCCCCCAAAGCCCTAAAAGCCCCAAGAGTCCCAAATTGCTACGGCTCAGTCCACAAGATAGCGGGTATATACACAAACACACGAACACGTTTTTCACACCAGGTTTAAAACGTGGCTCCACACAGTGCAATGAAGGAGCTTCTAGGGTTGTGAGATGAAAACATTTAGTATATTATTATTTTAAATATAGAAAGTGGGAGTGTGAGATTTCACTGAATCTCTATGGAGTTATTCTTCACTTGTGCACACAAAACAGACTTGCAGCCTCACTAAAGAAATGCGACTAGTGCAGTAGGTGTGGACTGAAATGATAATTAAATTAAAAGCACATCTGTTCTGTCAGACGGGCGACTAAACTAAATACTTCAGAAACACAATCAGTGTAAATCGGCTTTAATCTTATACACATTTTTTTCAGTATGAGTGCAACCTCAGAGGAGGCCTAGGCCATAAAATAGCAATGAAAAATGTCAGTTTTTTTTAAATATTAATAATGTGCTTTTTAGGTATTTTTCCATTACACCATTATGCTGTTTTATTGCTCAATTCTGTACTAGCAGCAAGAACTTGAATCATTGCTACTCAAGTAGACTGGGTGGTGCTCTTTGCCTTTCATTCATTGTCTAAACAGAGAGAAGTCTAACCATTCACTCACAACAGCACACACTAGTAGTTATGAATGCTGGAGTCATGGAGAGTTTAAAAGGCTGTGCGCTTGAGCATCTTAGAAAAAAATGAGGATGAGAAAAAAACATCTGCAGTATGGAATTGGTTCACTTTTCTTAAATCAGACCTTTTACTTTCTTCAGGTTTTGAAATTGAATATTAAAAACAGATAATAGCAAGGGCTAGGGAAATTGAAAAATCAATAAATCAGGACAAAAGAAATATAATGAGTTTTTTTTTCCATTGTTTAAAGCCACGAGTATTTTACTGCTACATATTCAACAGTCCTTTACATTGTGTGAACATTTCTTGATGAATGAACTGAGAGAAATGCCCTAAAATTACAAGGAATAAAATGTAGTTACATTAATGAATATTAATAATGTTTTTTTTCCTTTTCTAAAAGTTCAGATTTTAAAATATGAGGGTTTTACTACATGAGTGACCGTGTCAGTTTCAGTAGCCTCAGATATCTGTTGGTTTTATGTCCTGAAAATGATTGCTGTTAAAATTAGGTCGTTTCTTCTGTTTATTGATTGATTAAGCTTTTATGAACCTCTGACTCTCTCTAGATGTGCAGTTCTAGCCTTTATGCATTTGAATTGTGTTACTGATACATGTGTCTGTGTGGGTTTCTCAGTCTGTCTATGAGAGCTAGACTGCTGGAGGTGGACATCAATGAGAACGGAGACTCCAAAGATGACTTTGAGGAGTACAGACCCACTACGCCTGAACCAACCCAAAATGGTAGGCTCTCTTTACTGCACCATGGAAGAATGAGAGTTTTTATACAGAACATGAACATGCTTTACGCTTTTCACTTTAGCCCAAATGCAGTGTAATGTTTTGTAAAGTGTCTATATTTGATCATTTGCATTAAAAAATGAAATTTTGCTACTGTAAAATCACACTACTTTCTGCCTCTCTCTTTCTCTCTCGCTTTCTCTCTCATTCTAGAGTCTGGCTTGGTTAAGGAGCCCTGTTGGACAGTTCTTCCAGAGGAGGATTCTGGGAGTGAGGAGGGATGCTTATCCCACCGCAGTTCCCCGAACCCGGATTGTCGTTCCAGTGCTGCTTCTCATGCTAAAAGCACTCATCGGGCTTTGCTCAGTGGCGCCGCCCTGCTGGCCTCTGTGGCTCTGGGACGTCATTTAGAGCCCCAGCACCCACCGACGCCCCCTCCACGAACTGGCCCCAGGACTAACCCGCCTGCTCTGGAGCTGGAGCGTGAGCGCCCCCCGGTGGCCATAGAGGACTTGCCCACAGACCCTGCTGTCGTTGGGGATCTAATTACGTTCAGCACAGACTCTCTGCCTCGAGGGCTTTTTGATAACCCATTGAAGCCTCCAGAGATTAAGCCCTTACCCCTGACCCCCCCTCCTCCAAACCCTAGAGACCGGTCAGGTCGCAGGAACGCCCATCACAGCTCCGCGGAGTGGATTGCTCAGGCCAACGGAGAGACAGCAAATGAGGAATTTAGTCAAATTGGAGATAGAAGGAGAAGATCCAGTCATGGACTTTCCTCACAACTAGGTAAGGCCGGCCGTGCTTTTATTTCAGTATTGTTTGATGTCTTGCTATGGTTTTAAAGCAGTGGTCTTGTTAAAAATTACATTTGCACAGATTTTCTCTCACCTAAAATATAGTACAGCCTAAACATGTTATGGTCTGAACTTTGCTTCTTTAGTGTTGCCACAAGGGTAATGGAGCTAACAAGTAATGGAAGCTTATGCTGCATTGATTAGCATGGTGCTAAATGCATGTCTGGATTATAACACCTGGACTGTGTGGAAGTGTTCAGTAAACTCTAATACACTCGCCTATGTGGTTTCTGACCCGGTAGGACTCACTGTTATCTATGATCATAGATAAAAGTATGTCACATGGAGTTAAGTCAGCAGTCACACTAAAGCTTAAATTAAGTTCATGTGCATAGATAGACAGTATGTCATCCAGTGTCGAAAACCACATAAGCAAGTCTATTGGAAATTACTTAAAAGGTGTGTGATGGTTTACACATCCAGGCCAAGCAAGAAGATGCTATTGCTGAACATAATCAGTAATCGGTTTTGGCTTTAATTGGAGTTACGTGCAAACATTTGACATTGACATTAACTGTGATCATTCTGATTAAAGCTATATGTTTACTTTATAAGCTGAATAACACTAATGAGCAGAAATTTGTTCTCGTGTGAAGTAACTGAATGATCAGCTTAAGAAAGCAGGCTTTTTCTGATAAGCTAATTCTCCGTATGTGGATGCTGTGTAGCAGAATAAGTTATGATCACATAATATTTATAAGGTAGCGAATTTTACGGTATGGTAGGTATTTATAAGGCAGTTCTATTTTAAGAACTGTCTGATTTCGGTAGGCTTGATCATTTATGCTGAGCGCCCCCTTGTGGATGTTGTTGTTATGCATCCTCCTTATTTTCTTTAGAAAGACAGAAGATATATTTTATAGAATGCATTTAAAGTCTAACATATTTAAATATTTGCAAACAAACAAGGAACTTCCGAATTTGATTTTTAATTGCATCCGTCAGCCCTACTTAACTACATTAGCTACATTAGCCTCATAGCAAACATCTGACACGAAACAGGCCTTGGCTGACTAGATTTGTGGAAGATGTAAATGTAATCAAATATCATATGTTAATCCATGTTCTTTCTGTTTCTCTTCCTTCCCTTCCCTTGCTCCTTCCGTCAACTCAGTGTTGGACCTGCCTTTGTGCCAAGACACTATGACGGAAACGGATGAAAAATCCCCCATCCCGTTTGCTCTGTACCCGGACCCTCATCTTTTGAGTCCCAAGACTCGCCGGCTGGAGGTCAACATCATCCCACGACCTCGGCCATCTCCCATCCGTCATCGGATTGATCCCTGGAGCTTCATTTCGGCTGGCGGGACGGAGCAAAGCAGCTCACGGAACAACTTCTCGGCTAGCAGCTCCACGAGTCCACGACTGGGGTACAAGCCGTCGCCCACCAACCCCTTCACGAACTGTGACCCTTTTCCGTCCCCAGACTGCGACCCTTTTAGCCTCAAGGCTGATCCCTCTGTGAGCTCCGACCTTCCCTCACCAACTGACCCCTTCTCTGCTCCTTTTCCCACCTCCCGCTCCGCACCGTGCTCCACTAACGGCAGCCCCAACCTTTCTCTCAGGGTTGCTCCACTGAACCCAGCCGACTCCCCGCTCATTGACCTGGGCTGGGCGGGGATCAGCAAGCCCCTAGCTGTTTCCAAAGAAAAAGTTTGCCCCAGGAGGACAATGGGCCTAAGCCCCTTCAGGTCGCCCTCGCAACTCAAAGACGACAGATTCTGAACTTCAAAAGGGGAATCCACAACAGAGGTTGGATCTAGACAACAGGGCACCCAGTTGTCAACTGTCCTCAACATTTGGTGCTTTGGAGGTCTTTGAGTTCCTTTGGAACAACGAAAAAATGCACAACAGGCCTGGTAGACTATGAAAAAAAGCAGTGCCTCACACGGTGGATGTGTCTGTTTTTACATTCTTGCCTTAGAAACAATGGAACCTGACGTTTGCAGATCTTTATGATGCAGTTTATGCACTTCAATCAGCAGCCAGAAAGAAGATTATTCTAGAACCAGATTTTTTTTTATCCAGCATTTTTCAACAAGAATGGTGACATTGCAAAACTGGGAAACTTGCCTTTTTTTTTTAAAAATCTTTGTTTCCTGTGAATCCCAGAAATAGAAGCTGAAATTTGCATTCCTTTCAAATGCCCTTTTCCACAGGTTGCCTTCAGCAAAAAACGCAAGCAAAAATTCTGACATGGGTAACTTTGAACAAAAACCGGAATGAAAAGCCAGAAAGTCTTGTAACATTCAACATGTTGCTAACTGGCCTTTATTTGTTTGGACTGTTCTTTTAAAGCAAACGTGTAAGGTCCCTAACAATGAGTTTATCAGCTTTTCTTTACTTCATATAAGAAGCAGAATTTTGTTCACTTCTGTCTCTGACTCCAAATTGCAACGTCTGCTATTGTTGTGCTGGACCACTGAAAATCTATAGCAGCTTGTGTCAGCCCGACTCTTGATTTAGGTCTGCCACTGACAGGATCTAAAAAAGCACATTGCCTTTCAAGGAGGGGAAGCTAACATTCCAAGTACAAGGCTAAGGCATTGTTCTGCACATGTAAGAACATGCTGCAGGGGAGAGCAAATCAGACTCCGCAAATGTGCCAAAGAATGGAAAAACTCAGGCTAATAGTGCATTGCTGCAAGGTGCAAAGTAGCATAAATTGCAGGCTATCTGCTAATACCATCTATAAAACCCTTCTCACCTACCTACATATCAACAAGATGACAATTAGCAAGATCATCATTTCAAACTCCTTTAAAATGACTGGATTTTTTCTTCATAACCCTAAAATGGACCTGTCTCAGCTTTGAACAAAGATTCATTCTGTCATAGCAACTGTTGCCGGGATGACAAACTGTAGCACACAACTCAGTTTTTGTCCAAATACTAACATTTACAGTCTGCTTTTATAGTTTGTAGGAGTGTGTAAAACCACAATGGTAGGATAGTAGTTTCTCTCACGTAGCTAAGCTGGTGTTAGCATGACAGCAAATTTGTTGTTGTTTAATAATTGGTTTTGTTAACCTACAAGAACACTGTCTAGCTTACAGCTTGAAATATTTGTCCGATGGATTAACTGCTTTTATCAGTCTCGGTCAGGTTTGAATCGCGACCCTTGTTGGAGTTTTGGTGGGCTGGATCAGGTCAGTTTCAGCGCAAAACTTGATATTGTTCTCAGGCAAAATTTCAGGCCCATTTTAAGCTCTAGGGTAGCTCAGTAGTGATGCACTGAGCTCCACATTATGGAGAGCTTCTAAACTAAGTGTGCTACAGTTGAATAAAAATTTTGTCAAGTTTGTCCAACCTGGTAACAGTTGCTACAGGGATGGGTGAATCATGATTGAAATAAGTATTCTAGTCATTTACTTGTTTTATGTCCTCTTTTGAACTTCCAGTGCTTGAGGGATCATTACAGCTCTGTTTCTCATCAGCACTTTAGACAAATTATCTGAAAGAAAGGACAACAGAGTGGTGTTTGTCTCTTATCTAACCAGAAATCTGTGGGTAATTGATTTTGGCTTGAGTGACTTGAGCTCCGACCGTAACAGACACCACCGTGACCCATTTTCTGTTGGGACTTGTTAACTTTTATTAAGCAGCACAGAACATCAAGCATTTCAAAGAAAAGACAAAAAAATGTAACTCGTTCACATTGATGAGACTTGCTTCTTCTTAACTTGAGCCACAAAACATGGTGCCCTTAATCTTCTTTAAACTACTGACTGGAGGTCTTGATGCATAGGACGTCCCCTCTACCTCCCTCTATAATGATGATGTGCATGTACTGTACTGAGAAAGATTTTTATCTTTTATCTATATTATTTTTTAATCCGTGAAATCCTTGAACCCCTTGACTAAAGAGAGGGTTGGATATAAAAGGATTCACTCTTTTGTACAGCATTCCACAGCACCAGGCTAAAGACTGTAACTATAACATATAAGTAACTTATAAGTGTTGACCATTTTTATCTTTTGTTGGAAATAGACCTGATTAGTTTTGAAAATCTCAGCATTACTTATGAGGTTTTCTATCACTGCAGTCGCATCTTACATTCCAGTTCAGCCTTCTTCCCCTAAAGTGACCCCTGGGTTGTACGCCGCAAAACATATAATCATCACTTGGTTCCCTCTTCAAACAAGGAGAGTAATTTCAGCTTTTTCGACCGAGGAGAACTCGGCCTCCAACATCAAAGCATCCCTGGAGGCTTTTTGATGGCTGCGTTATTGCCACTGTTCCCAAAAAGTGCACAGAAAGCGAGGCACTCTTGTACAGAAAGTACAGAGTCAACGTTAGCTTAGTATGAGACTTGTATGAGTTTGTACAGAGGATATAAAAAGTGTTCCTTTTGAATGAGGCGTGATACAGGGCAGCCAATTGGAACGGAGGTCATTTACATATATCAGTCTTAAAGGCACAGAAACAGAAACAGCCTGTTTAATCTTGTTTTTACCAAGAGCAGCAAGAGCATCAAAATTCACTTTGTCAGTGTTGTTGGCAAACCAATCAAATGCCGCAGACGTTCTGATGTAGATGAAGTAGGCGACTACAAGATCACTCAGAATGCTTGATCTGGCAAACTTTTTTTTTTTTTTTTACTGGGGCTGCAACAAACGTTGGTATTTTTGTACTAACTGACCACAAGTAGAGTATAATTGGTCAAATTGGGGTTGTTCCAAATTAAGTGTAAATTAGTAACATTAATGTTACCAACAGATTCGCCTCAGTCAACAATATGGAACTATGGTTATAATGCAATTCCCTCTGACCAACTTACCAGGAACACCACAAATTTGCTTGATTCATGCTTTATTATTTTTATAATTTTTATCATGTAAGACATTTTTTTTCACTGTATACAAATGTCATAAATAATGGGAAAACCACCATGGCTGTGATCAGCCTCTCGTCCATCCTATTGTTTGGTGGAAACAAAAGTATACTTGGTTGTGTAAATGGAGCACTTATACATTTCAGTTGGTTAAAGCTGAACCGCATCATTGTTCATTACCATGAAGTTGCCTAGAGTCCACACCAGCCAAGATGTGCTGCTAACAGGAAAGGTTTCTAGCTTACATAGGAAATGAATGACTACCAGTTGTTTTGAGGCTGTTACTGCTCCTGGTGTGAACGTAGGGTAAGGGTTGTAAAATGATTATGCCGAATAATGAATTTTGACTTTTTGGTACATAAAACCACATAATCATGCACCAGTTTTTCAAACAGTTACCCACTCTGCACGACTCTTTTGGAGCACAGCAAATCATGTTATTTTCTTTGAAAACGTTTCAACTTCGTTACCACTTTGTTTACTGCAAGTGTGTTTATGTTGTAGCCCTGTTTTGAAAAACACCTGCCTCTACATGTCATACAAAAAACAGTAGTCTGTGGATTTTTTGCATGCCAGGCCGTGGGCTGTTCCTCACCATATTAAGCAAAACACAACAGACCACTCTATTGAATGCAAAGACAATATAGGGTTTCATTTTTGCCAGTGTTTAGTAAAGCTTGTCCAGCCTCACCACAGTAGCTACAAAACAATATTTCTGTGGATGGAGCACGTGTAGATTAAAAAGTGAAAAGTTTTTTAGATGTAGGAATCAACCCTTAGGTAAAAACATGATCTTAGCCTGTTCCCATGTCTTCGGTCAGTCAACAGTCTTGACTTTGACCCATTTTTCATCAGTTGTTGACTCTCAGGTGGATCTTCTTGCTGCTGATCCACTCCAGCTAGATAGTGCTCCCTCCACCTCAGTGCCTCAGTTAGCCTTTTTCCTGTCTCTGAAGCTGTTTAGCATGAGGAGTGACCGTGATCTCCACCCTGGCCTGTTCTTTTCTCTATACCAAAGATGAATGCCTGTGAGATTTGTAGTTAGCTTTCTTGTCTTCAGTTGTTCTGAGATTGACGATTATTTTCACGCAGCGGTGATTTAGTGAAACGGAGGAAAACAGTATTTTAGAGTTTAAAGTGGTCTTGTGAGAGAGAAACAGTATCAATTTGTGAGAAAGCGGTGTCAAGAGGCTGTATAATTGTGGCTAGGCCTCCTGTCAGTGTGCAGTTTTGTCAGGAGCACTGTTTCAGCCTCTGCCGCTCTTTAGCAGTTCTCACGGTGCTATCAAACGTGCAGGGGCTGAAGAATTTTTCCCAGGCCAACGGTTCAGAAATCCATTAACTCATCTCGCTTCAAATCAAGCTCAAATCGGACCCCTCCGCGGACCTTTCACCACAGGCTACTTTTTCATGCTAGCGCTACATGTTCTGTTGTTTGTTTTCCAGCAAACGTCTATCTGACATAATGCTGTCAGAAAATTGAGTAAAATTTCTGAAGTATTGTCAGTTTCTAGTACACACTATTTGACAGAAGAACTGGGATGATGTGGGTTGTGAGTTGATTAGCTGTCCTGCTCTCTGAGGCATCACGCTCTTCTGTCGTTGCTAATCACCGTCTTAAGCTAGAGACAGAAAGTTCAGTTCTACTGTTGCTGACGAATGTCTAATGATCCGGGGAAAAGCATTGAAGTTCAAAACTGAGACCATCTGATATTCTGTGAATGCCTTAAGAACCTTTAAAAGAGTGGAATAGCCAGAAATGCTGCCATGGCTAATGCTTAATGGTAGCCAAGAGGGCAAGAAAGCCAGACATTAGCATAGCATAGTCACTGAGCTAATAGTAAAAGGTTTTATGCTACTGAACTGACCTTTTCCGTCCATTTTCTTTAAAGGGTTTGATTTCCTTTTGTGTAAATTGTTCAAATTAACAGTAGACAAGTTTCTGTTAACTGACCATGAAGCAAACTCGTAGCATCATAGTATGTCCACAATCATCCAGGGCACAGGTTCCCAAACCCGGCCTGCATTTTTTGTGTTTTTTTGTTTTGTAATACACCAACCAGGGCTTATTTATAGACAGATTACCTGGATGGGGTGTGTTAAGGCAGGAAAACACTAAAACCTGCAGGGAAGACGATGCTCCAGGCAAAAACTGGGCAAAAAAATGCACACACTCGCTGCATGCCAACATGAGCATGAGCCTCTATTAAGGTCTGGCATCTGAAACATTAGCATTAGCTCTCTTTCGTCTTTCCAAGGTCACCATCTGCTGGCCTCATTTCAGTCATAACGATTAGTTCTCGAATCAGATCAATTGAACGTGGGGGCCTGTTTCCAAGACAACAGCATCCAGATGCTTGTGTGGACCTCTGGGTCGGTTTGAAGCCCAGTCGACATTTATCTCAACCATCATAATCCATAACTGTTGCGAGCAGATTCTTATTTAATGGCACTGTCTTATCCTCTGCTGTTTCTCAGTTGGTTCTTTGAGCTTTGGGATACAGGAATGTGTGGCAAAGAATTGTTTACTCCTCAACAAGTGTTGGCAGTTGGAGTCAGAAGCCTTAGGGGAAGATCACCCTAAGATGCCTGGACTGTTGACATATTCCATGTGCCAAAGATAGACCTTCTTGATCTTAAATTTGAAACTTGGCTTTAAGCCATGTAAGATGTAGAGGTGTGTCTTGATTAAGAATATCCAATAACCATCTAAAGTGGCATTCCGGCCTAAAACTAGCATTTTATACATGATTTGTCATCTTATGCAGCGCTAGGCTAATTGCAGTGTAGACTTTCTTGCCTTGATGCTGTTGCTTCGGTGTCCTCAGCAAACAGGCTAAAACCTCTGTTTAGTGCCGACCACAATCAACTCCAGCGGTTTGTGGCTGACAGTATAACACTGTAGCCTCCAGCGTAGCCTGTAGAATCAGAGTACTGTGCAAAACTCCCCTGTGACAGAGATTTTTTTTTTTTTTTTTTTTTTTTTTTTTTAAAGAGATTTAAATATATTTATTAAGGCCTTTTAGACACTGGATTAAAAATATTTAAAGGGCCAGAGACAGATTCCTCATCAGGATGCTTTGTATGTTTTATTTTATGCCTTACTGGAGTATGTGATGAAGTATGAGTGCTGCAAAGGGACAAATCAAACTATTTTTTTTTTTGTTTAAAAGACCAACTATGAGGTTTATCTGTAATCCATAACAGACCGATTGCTCAAACGCGATTTCTTTTGTCTTTTTTTTTTTATCTTTATTTTTCCTCTATTTGTTTGGGAACAGCAAATTGAAAACACTTTGGATGGCCATCTCAGGCACGCTTATGGACACATGTTGAACTTTGCAGATGTTTTGAAGAGCTAGATCTTACACTAGCTGTCTTGGACATGACCTACGGATTCTCCTTGACGAAGACGTACGCCGTCTGTTCTTTTCCATGAGAATAGCCTGTTTGCTTTTTTTTGTTTTGTTAATTCATTGATCTTTTTACTACTAGGCTTTATTGAGATATATTCCTATTCTTGTGGCGCCTGCATAAACTTTCATTATGTTTATGGATAAGTTTTGATTTTCTTTTTTTTTCCACTTGGCTTTTGTGTTCTTGTCTTCATTTGATGTTTTGTGATTGCGAAATGACATACTGGGCTGGGCCTAATCATTCTATGACTTTTCAAAGAGTGTGTGTGTGTGTGTGCGTGTATGTGCGTGAGAGAGAGAGAAAAAATACACGTTTTTATGTTTGTATAAGTGTGTTTTGCTTGTTGTAATGAGTTTTAACCTGTGGAACTTTAAGGAAATGGAAGAGAAGAAACGAGACCAAATAAAATTTAACACAACCTTCAGACTGCTCTGCCTGGAGACTCCCTTACAGACTACTTTGGAAAAGAACTCATTATTATGACTACTATTATAGGTAATAATGACAATAAAATTGCATATACAAAGGAAAAATGACTATAAAGAATGTATATCCAGTAGATATTAAACATTAGACACAAACCACACTTGTTTAACTGCTAAGTCGCTGTACTAACTACTGGTTAAGGCGCCTGTTCCCGCGGTTTTGATGGGGTTTTAGGTGTATTGTGCTGTGGGTGGAAAGTTTGGGCAGAGTCAGGATTTCCTCACCCTCACAGCCCCACACTTCCCTTTAAAGTTGTGGATTTTATGGGTTTTGGCCAACGAAGCTGTGTGTGTGTGAGCTGGAAAGGGAGTGTTTGGATTATTAGCTGGGCTAATAACAACATACGGAAGCAAAGACAATCCGCTCCAGGAATTAGTAATTAAACCAAATTTCACGAACATCCACAATATGTGCTAGGGCTCAGAAATTTGGTTAGGACCACACAGAGAACCTGGATCTTCTCCACAAAATGAGCCAGCATTTCAGTACATCACTTCAGTTTAAGATACACTATACAGACAAAAGTATTGGGACGCATGACCATGACACCAACGGGGATTTGAAAGACATTGCATTCAAATACATAGACTTTAATATGGAGTTGGTCCCCCTTTGCAGCTATAACAGCTTCCACTCTTCTTGGAAGGATCTACACAAGATTTTGGAGTTTCTAGGGGAATTTGTGTCCATTCATTCTGTAGAGCATTTATGAGATCAGGCACTGATGTTGGCCGAGAAGGCCTGACTCGCAATCGCCGTTCCAGTTCATCCCAAACGTGTTGGATGGGATGGAGGTAAGGGCTCTGTGGGGGCCAGTCAAGTTGGAAACATGGCATTGTTCAGAATGTCTTAGTATGCTGAAGCATTAAGACTGTCCTTCACTGGAAGTAAGGGGCCTAGCAAAAACCCTGGAAAACAGGTGTGTCCCAGTACTTTTGTCCATATAGTGTATTAAACTCTGTTCTTGTGTTAAATGTTT
>JBBPCZ010000089.1:1587958-1603306 GCA_037974445.1 Brycinus macrolepidotus
CACACACACACACACACACACACACACACACACACACACACACACACACACACACACACACACACACACACACCGTAGCTGTTTTAACAAAAACTGAATCTCCAAAATGTTAACTTTGTTGGAGAAGCCAAAAATGTTAATGTATGCTAATTATTATTTTGAAACCTTTCTATTGGTCCATTTATCATGAAATTGTAAATTTATACAGTGTAAAGGGCAGATTGAGATTTCAAATTGTGTAAAATGACAAGGAAAAACAAAAAGGTTTTGATTTTTTTCTGACAACAACAACAACATACACGAACAAGAAAAAAGCCGGGTGTATGTCAGAGTTGTTTCTGGAATTGGAGCGAGGTTGAATTTTCTCTGAAGATGTTTGAACCATTTGAGCCTCAACGATGCACTCTCTGCCCTCAAAGCGACAGCCTGCTGCTGAGGGGGGGAGGGGGGGACAACAAAAAATGACACATTTTGGGGATTAGAGCTAGGGAATTGCTGGAGAGGAGAGACAAAGAGACGAGTGGAGTGGGCCTGTAATAGTAGCATGTGTCTGCGGATGAAAGTGGGATGAAAAGGAGCGAGGGAGTGGGTGTTTGCCGTCCGCCTTGGCAGCTGGCCGCATATCCATAGGGAGGGGAGGGCACACCGTGGAAGAAGGGGTGATGAAATGGAGGAGTAACAAGGTGAGAGAGGGGATATCTAAACAAATGTTCCTACTGGCGTTCGTGTGGAGAAGGGTTTATGGGCCTGAGAGCGACATGTGAAAAATTAGCAATCCTGACATGATCCTCTGTGACAACCACTTTCTGTTTGCTGTCACTCTCACTGTGTCCAAAATGGACCCCTAATCCCTGCTCCCTATATTTATAAATCATGAGCACCACATAAAACACTACTATAGTGAAAAGACATGGTGCTGATTCACTATTCACTATACTGAAAACTCAGGAGTGCTATGTACAACACTAATATAGTGAGAGGAAATAGTGCCTGTTCACTATTCACTATACGAGCATTAATAGTCCTCTAATTACTATTCCCTTTACTGGACAATCAAAGTCTTTCTAGTAAACAATATAGTAGAGCTATATAGAACACTACTACAGTGATCAGAAATGATGCCTATTCACTATTCATTACATTGGAAACTCAAGAGTTCTATATAGAACATTATTATAGTGAACAGAAATAGTACCCTAATCCCCATATTTGAAAATCAGGAGCTGCTATATAGAATACCACTATAGTGAAGTAGGCCTTTAATTCCTATTCCCTATATTGGAAAATCATGAGTGCTATATAGAACACTATTGGAGTGAAAAGAAATAGTATCCTAATCCCTATATTGGAAAATCAGGAGCACTATATTGAACACTACTATAGTGAAGATAAATAGTCCTCTATTTCCTATTCCCTTTACTGGAAAGTCAGGAGTGCTGTATACAACACTACTATAGTGAACAGACATGGTGCCTATTCACTGTTCCCTACATCCCAAACAGGAGTTCTTTATGAACCACTACTATAGTGAACAGAAATAGTACCCTAATCCCTATACTGGAAAACCAGGTGTGTTATATAGAATACTACTATAGTGATCAGGAATAGTCCTCTAATTTCTATTCCCTATACTGGAATTCAGGAGTGCTATAAAGAACACTAATATAGTGAACATAAATAATCCTCTAATCCCTCTGTTGGAAGATCAGGAGTCCTGTATAGACCACTATTATAGTGAACGTAAATAGGCCTCTAGTTCCTATTCCCTGTATTGGAAAATCAGGAGTGCTAAATAGAACACTATTATAATGAACAGAAATAATCCTCTAATTCATATTATGTATATTGAAAACTCAGGAGTGCTATACAGAATACTACTATATTGAAGATAAATAGTCCTCTAATTCCTATTCCCATTACTGGAAAGTCAGGAGTGCTATGGAGACCACTACTATAGCAAACTGAAATAGTATCCTAATCCCTACATTGACACTCAGGAGTGTTAAATAGACCACCACAATAGTGAACAGACAGTACCCTAATCCTTATTGCCTATCTTTGAAAATCAGGAGCACTTTATAGAAAATTATAGTGAACAGAAGTGGTCCCTACTCACTATTCCCTACACTGGAAAATCAGGAATGGTATAAGCATCACTATTATAACGAAATGAAATAGTCCCATGGTCACTTCTCTCTACATTGGAAAATCAGTGGCCACAACACTACAGCCTCTTTCCCGCTATTGGGCCAAATGGTTCTGAGCACAAAGAGTATCTGTTCCATTGGAATTTCCACATGGACAATGTTTGGTATTGAATGCCTACAAATTGTGCTCAGCATGGTCTTCTTTGCATGAGCTATTGTTCTCCTCCACAAACCATTCAGAACACAGAACATGGCTTAATGATGTAGGTGTTTATGAGGTGTTTGTGTAGGCTGTCACAATTACTTGATTATTATCGATAGATTAAGATTAATTGACGTTCTCAATCGGCTTAGATGTTAGCTCACGGTTTGCATGATAAACATGGTCTCTGCGGTTCGATTTAAAGCTGTGCTGTGCAGTCTGAATATTCTCCACAAGGGGAGCCACTTTTGACTTATGGCGCTCAAAAGACATGCAATTAAAACCTGCTATCTGTCAGAGTCTGACTGGATTTCTGCTTACATACACAGCCTTGACGACAGCCTATTACAGTTTCAGTGCCCATTTTTCTTTCAGTCCTGAGCTCACAGCTGTGTTGATTTCTGTCTCTTTTGTTTTCATGTTTCAAGTTGGCACTCATCTTTAAAATGGTAATAGTTATTTTCCCCTTTTTTATTAAAAAACATTGTGTTTAAAACTGTGATCAGTGTGCCTCTAAAACCTGCCCCAAAAAGCATTCAGGTGGATTGAAAAAATGAAACTTTTACTTAAGTAAACGAATAGATATAAGATAACTGGTATATTACTTTTAACATTTAAACACATTTAAACTACCGACTTTGACAAGAGCCAGATTGTAATGGCTTGATGACAGAGCAAGAGCATCTTCAAAACAGGTCTTGTGGGGTGTTCTTCAATCCTGAATGAGTTTAATGTGCACCTATTAAAGTTACTTCAGTCACAGTAGGAACTAGAAGTGGCTCTCCATATAGTTAAGCTGCTATAATATGCAAACATGTAAAAATGTGGTAATTTATATCTTTATTTTACTTCTGTATTATCGCTGCCACCTGAATAAGCAAACATCCAGACTCATCAGTCTCTTTATCTGACACAATGTTACAACACAATCTTTGGAATGCTGATCATAAAATGGAATGCGTAAACGTGTAAAACTTTTTATACAGATGGAAAACTGGAATTTTTTTTATTGGAAAAAAAAAAAAACCTTAAGCAAAGAGTAATTAAAATGATGGTTAATATGAAGTGCAAATGTTAGGTATTAAGGATAGTAATTAAGTACACATTTGGCAACGCTGAGTATTTGAAGCCTGTAAAGCCGTACTGTATAGTGAATATGGCATAGTTTTACACAGAGTCTCTGTCTAGATTTCTCAGACTTTGTCTTGTCCTAGTTGATTTCCTTAGTTTCCATGATGCTCAGTTCTTCCATGTCTGATTGAACCATGATCCAAATGGCACAAAACAACTTTTCCCCTCCCACCTTAATTCACCTCACCTTCCAGCAGCACATTAGTTACACTGTGGGATTAAAATAGAGATGCCAGACGCATTACGAGTTGGAGCTTTTTCATTTGCGATGTAGTCAGGTGAGTTCTCCCTTGAGAGAATCGGCATGGAGATCATTAATAACCATGAGCCCGAGACTCAGAGCTGGGATTTGAAATTCAATTAAAGCCTGTGTGTAATTTAGTGAAGAGAGTGATGCGCGTCGATGCACATTCCAATCTCCCCTGTGTAAGCACTTGGTCGCACCGCACGGTGATGACATCACGCCAGACTCTTGATATCTCATGTTCTGATTGGTCAAGAGTGCAGGGAAAGGTTTTAGCAGGTAGATCAGGGCTGTCAGACAGTTAATTCAATTCAGCAGCATTATCAAGTTCAGTCAGGTGTGTCAGAGCAGTAAAACACTAAAATGTACAGTCCCTCTACAGAGATAAGGAAACTACTGCTGGAATCAAAAAGTCTACGGGTGTCTAAGCAATGCAGTGTACTAATATGTATTACGTATTCAGTGTTTATGTTTAGTGCATTCATTCTGGATTGACTCACCAGACTTGCAGGCCAGATTAGAGCAGAAGTAGTCCTAAAGGTGGTTTTCCATCTGGGTGGGCGTGTCCTTTGGAGGGGTGTGTCCACAGTGGTTGGCATGTCAGTAGCTGTTGTCCTGGCGTTGGCAAGTCCCAGGGATTGGCGTCAATCACATATTTTCTCAGATTCTCTCGCATTACACGAGATTACCCATCCTATTTTAAGTTTCTTGGTCACTTTTTTAATTTTTCTACAAGCAAAGATGCACTCTGGAAGTTCAATACCATACATTTTAAGTTTAAAGAAATGACTGTTAAATAGAAAACTAGCACGTTATTTCAGATTATTCATATGTGATATTCTGTCATCTTCCGTAGTCAAATCAACAGACAGCAAGGATACTCAATTATATTCACTATGTATTTCCTAATGTACGTCTGTTGCCCTGCACAATTTGCCCTCCCTCAACACACCTGATCCAGCTTAGAAAGTAATTACTCTCTTGAGCTGTATCAAGAATCTTATGGAAGGAATCTTAGGAAGCAATTATATACATTATGACTAAATACCATATATATATTTATATATATATATATAAACATGAATAAAGGTTCAAATAGAGATATGAATAAAAGAATCGTCATTTTGGAATCAGTGCTTTGAATAATCTAAAGTCAGTCGAGCTACAGATAAATGTATAAAATAATTCTAATATGCCTGTCATGCATATCTTTACAGGTTTTAAATTAGAACAGTAGAAAGCTGCTAATAAAACTGAAGAAATATTAATGTGTCTACAAAGATGTATAACACTCAGAATGAAGTTATAATCAGGTTAACATCTAAAATTCATATTTCAAAAGTGAAGAGAAAATCTTGAGATAAGTACCTTGACCAAAGGTTAATGTAAATACATGATTACAGTTTATCATTTCATCACTTCTTGTACACAGAGTTCTTGAAGTATTGAATAAAACCCAAAATACTTTTTGTTGAATAGCTTGTAAACTTTAAATTTACACTGTCTAAGGTTTGTATAATTTTATGTAGCTTTATTCATCGGGACCCCACAGACTAAAACTGATCTTAGATAGGCAGATAATATTTTACATCATCATTTTGGCATCATTACATCCAAATGTTTGTGCATCGTAGCTGTAAGTGAATGTAGTGTTTGGAGTCTTGCCCAGGGACTGTTGTTGGTGGAATGTGGAGTGTAGAACAGAGCAGGAATCAAACCCTTATCAAACCCTGGTTGGAAGGAAGCAGTGTTATCCACTACACTAACCATCCACAGTATACTAGTGTCAAGATTATATTGCCTCACTTTATGATTGCAATACACCTTGCAATGTATAATGCACATATGTGATTTGTGCAATTTTGCGTTTTTGATTAAAATTAATTTTTGTTGGATTACATGAATGCCTTGATTCATCAGAACACCCACAGATGAAACTGAGATTGGTCGGGGTGCTCACAGCACCCTGTAAACACATTGTGGTTGGTTAGGATGTTCATTTTGCAGCATGTGTTAGTACTGTGTTCGCTCTGGATAAGAGCGTCTGCTAAAGACTAATAGTATGATAAAGTTTAACAACGATATACTGTGCAGACAAATATGGCCAGTGCTCAAATATGAAATAACCACACGACACGAAAGAGTAAGAAGTATATAACCAATTGTATTCCCTTCTGTTAATATACACATATTTAGGTTCATCTCACTGGAACACTTTACAAGAACATTTAGAAAGAACAGGAGGGTGCTGGGAGGAAAGGCTCGGCAATGAAGAAAAACTCAAAAACGAGACTTGACGACCGTTGGCAGAAAATATGAAAATGGTGAGAGACACGCAAATGCATACACACACACACACACACACACACACACACACACACACACACACACCCCGATCACTGCTCAGAGATTTCTGAGCAACAGTGTTAGAAAGGAAACTAGAAAAAAAAAGAATGGGAGGACCCTGAAGGATTACAGTCTGCCATGTTGCATGGTGCACAGAAAATGATTAGAGAAAGACATTATGATGCAGAAGACTGTAGTCTCCTGAACTGACAGAAAAGCAACACACATTTGGTAAGGTAATGTTTGTTCTGTAAACCAGATTACATTTTGTTCTGTTTAACAAATAGGAATATATCAATTTGCTTCCCAGGATCACTGATTATTGTATTTTTTTTCTTCAACCAGGGATTTTAAATAGGGGAAACACATCTGTTTATCTTAGCAATGGGATGAGGTTCAAATATTTAGACATTTCACAAACTTTTTTTGAAGATTTTTTTTCTTTTCTTTTCACATTTTAGTTCTTTTAATAGATCTGAGAAAAATTGGAATACTAGAGTTCAAGTTGTACATCTTCCAAGGAACAGGTCTTCGTCTTCAGCTTGATGTGAGTGTTTTTTTTATTTATTTATTTTTTTGATGATCGTTAAAAGTTTGTATCGATTCAGTCCCTCATTGCCTCTTGTACCAGTGAGAAAGAGAACATGGTTGCCTGCTTTTATTCGTGAACCTTCATATTCCCCATTGCTGAAACAACAGGGTGCACATTTTCTGTAAACGTCTTTTCCCTTTTTGTTTATGACAAAATATAAAAGAAAAGCAAACAAAAAAATTCAAGCACTCTGGTCCGAAGGTTCTGCTGTTCCTTTATGTCTGTAGCGTAACTTTTTGTCATGGACATGTTAAGATGTGGCTTGTTCAAGAAATGCACAGGGTGAGGGAAACTTGACTCACATTGACCACCCAAGAGTCCGCTATCACTGGAGAGCAGTGGTCGGACATTGCCTAATTATCACCTTCCATTCCCTTGTCTGTGAGGTCGTTGAGTTCTCAAACGTCTATACATATATATTTATATAGAACAAAGTCAGTTTGCTGCTGGAGATGTTATTTTTTCCGGTTCGTCATTATATGGAACTGAGAGCAGGAATCAGGATCCTCAAAAGGGCTCAACACGGAACCCCAAAAACACATGACGGATATCTGCTGGAACGAAGGACAGCCGGGCCTCAGAGTGTTTCGGTGGCTAAACGGAGCAACCGTAGATGTTGAGTAGTTCTCGCACTTCGCTAGTTATTCATTTTGCAACTTTTTTAATATTTTTTTTTAACTCCACAGAAACAGTTTTTGTCTCTTTTTCATTTATGAATACTACATGCTTGAAACACAGCAGAAGTTACGTTGCATCAGCTCCTGAGCACCAAAGACAAGGAGAGGAAATAAGAGCATGAGCCAAAGAGGGAGAGAGAGAAAGACTGAGGAAGTGAAAGGAGAGAGGAGTAAGAGATGAATACTTGTAGCAGAGAGGGAGGCAGATTTGACACGTTGGGTAGTTTGGCAGTATCTTGGGGCGGCACGACTGCAGAACTATTTGGTCTCCACCGATCTATCGAAGATCATCTATTCGAACTAAACTTTTGTCTGATTTTTGAACAGTATCTCTCTTGGGGTCAAGCAACGGTAATGCTTTTGACACACTCAAGGTATGCTAGCCTCACAAAATGTCTTCTGAACAAAGGAACCCCCTGGACTTGGCACGTGTAGGTGTTGCAACATCAGGTTAGGTGATGATCCTGAAGATCCAAGACTAATACAGCATTTACAAAGAGCTAACTAGAGTGTTCAGCAATTACGATGGAAAAAGTCCACTTCTCAGCTACCAAACAGTACAAAAGTAGAGCAAAGACGGATTGTAATAAGGATCGACTATCAAAAATTGGGAAATAGAGGGAGTAGCTCGCTTGTTCTTTTGCTCTGTTTGGCTTCTTTTTGGAGACAAAATAGTCAGGAAGGGTGACAGAGAGGACTTATGCTGCTCGAAATGTGACCTCAAAGTGCCAAAAAATACCTGATCTTGTGCCTTTCCTCTACCCATACTATTAATCCTTTCTCTCTCCCTCAGTCTCTCTCTCTCTCACTCTTTTTTCCTCTGCCTCTATCCCCAGCAGGCCCAAGCTCAGACGTAGTATTCCTTGTCTTTGTTCTTCTTGCTTTTCGTGCCCGTTTTGGCTGTGCCAGACTGCTTCTCCTTGACCAGCGCCCCGTTGCTCTGCGTGGCTGAATTACTGATGTAATTGCGACTCTGGTCCACCTGGTAGGATCCCTCATCACGGTTGCGATATTTATACATGGCGTAGAGGAGGATGAGGATGCAAAGGGCAGCTGCCGCTACTATTCCCACCACCATCCCTGTGGTGCTGCTGGACTCCCGGATCACCTCTACTGCTCCCGGGGGTCCTCGGTCTGGAGACGACGGGTCTGTGGTGGGGATATGAGGAAAATTTGGAGGGTAGGTTATACCAGGAATGTGCCTGTGCCTCCCGCCATGCTCAGGATCCCCAGAAGGCTGAACTGGGGGTAGAAGCACTTGATCGCGGGTGTTCATTTTACCCGCTGGGATATTGGCACCACTGCTGATACCGGGTTTTAGACGTGGTGCAAGTTGCTCTGGGTGGGCAGTGGGGGTGGAGGGGAGTGGGGGCCGTTGGGAATCAGGGTGCCGGGAAAAGTGGCGGTCCCCTCGGGTGTTCTCAGCTGCCGGGGGAGGAGGAAGCACGGTCCGGTCGGTGACGAGGGGTGAGTTTTTGTAATAGTCCTCATCGTCTGACTCGGTCATCTCACCTGAGCCATAGGCCGAAACCTCCATGGCTTCCTCACAATCCTCCTGATCCAGTGGGCACGGGGCACGGCCATTGGGCAGTGACAGAGACTCTTTGGTGGTCTCAAGCAGTGTGAGGAAGGGACGGTAGGTAGGGGGTGGAGGGATAACGGGATAGCGTGTTGCGACTGAAGGGGGATCTAGGGAATCCACGGTTATAATAGGCAACACTAATTCACCTCCTAGGATAAGAAACAGACAGGGCGGGAAGGGAGGGAGGAGCGTTAGTAGAACCCTGAGCTAGCTGTTCTCCAGACCAAAAAGAAAGGCAACAAAAGTGAAAGGAAAACAACAGCAACACAGGTATAACCATCATTAGAACAGCACTAAGACTTAGAATGAGGTTAGTTCAAGTTTAGTTAGTGACTTGTGATCTATTTAAAATGTTAATCTAACTACACTATGTCAGTTATCTAGGAAGTATAAACTATGCTACCTGACTTAAACTAAACATATAAAGTACATAAATACAAATAAAAAACTAGTGCATTATGGATTACACTAGCTCATCTGGGCTAGACTAAATAATCTGCCAGCTACAGTACCTCTGACTGCCATGTTACTGTTTCACTCTACTACGTTAAGGTCACAAAAAACAGTTCTATCACTAAATACATACGCCTGACTGTCCTGACTGAAACTACACGAACTCTCTCTCTCCTGTTTCTGATTGGATGGGTTAAATAAGATAGCAAACCACGTAGTACAGGTCACTTACATCAACAAATTGGCCGCATGATTTTTGCATGAAAAAAAAAATTACAAAAAGAAAGCTGTGTAAGATTGTTCTCGGATAGTGATAAACAATGTTCACCCCAATTTTAAAAGAAGGTAGAGTCTCTTTAATCAGCCATTCAATGTTTCTTCCCTGAGCTTATAAAGATAAGTATAATCCCTCTTCCCTGTAGGCATTATGATGACTGGAGAGGGCTTACTAATGATTATAATCTATATGCAAACCTCTCAGGTTCACCTCAGGATACTCAAAATGATTTCTAATTCATACTCCCGCTACATCATTCCCCCCAAAATAAAGACCGTATCATTAAAGATAATTATCCGTTTCCATATTCCCCTCTGCAGTTTCAACTTATGAATAACAAAACAAACCTTCCAGTAGTCCTTAGATACATTTATACATGTCTGATTGTTGTTATACTGTTCAGTTATTCAGTTAGACATTTTAAATACAATCTATGATCATTAAATATAGATCAGTTAATGTGTGCAGCACATTTTCTGGTGAAAACTTTCTTTTGCATTATGAATTCAGTGTAAGACATCAGTGAACAATGTTTAGAACTTTTGTTGAGGTGAATTAATGCTATTGGAAATTACATCCAAAAAGTTAACACACAGGGAAATGACTTTCTTCATCAGGACCCCAGAATCAACATGGTTCATTTCAAACTCCCCCACCTATAGTCCCGCCTAACCCAAACAGGACTTTGTTGCACATTAAAAAGGATTATAATGCTTCAGATATAACAAATCCACAAAGGAGAACAGTTTATAAACACAGATATCAACTATAAACTATAGATTAACTCGAAAAAGGAAAGGTTAGTTATACCAATTTCTACCATACAATTTAAAGAGTTAAACTGTATTCCATGACGTGTGGGCTGTACTGTTGTGTGTTTGTGTCCTAAGGCTAAGAATTATGTAGTATTCTCAGTGAACACCAGCCACTGTGAGCCATTAATAGATACACAACATTTATATTCAGGGGTTAGAGGGATTTTTCAATACAGGAACGTACAGTCCAATACTTAAGAACTGTCCTTTCGTAAATTACCTCAAATTACACGCTCAAGTCCAATCATTCTGAATAAAATTCCTCCTGGGGATAAGATGAAAAGAATCCACTCTTCAGTTATTATATTAGTGGTTGTTAAATTAGAAATGTAAGTGTTTAGACTGTTGGTGCTCACAGTTCTATTAGGCTTACTTAAGGCCACAAAGCAATTTCTGGCCTTTATTAAAAACCTGCAGCATCTCCAATTACATGGAAGACAGGAACTCTTGATTCCAGCACTCCAGCCTCATGGAGAAGGCAATAAATAAAGAAAAAAATAAAAAAGATGAGAAAGGGAACCCTACATCTTAGAGATAACCATCAGAGATGGTGATAATAATCTTATATTCTTAAGGGAGAAGAATAACAGTGGCTGCGCTCAGATTAACTCTCAGATATACTCCAGTACACTGAGTCAGGCTGGCAGGGGAAAGTCTATTTTAATACTGGACTGTAGAATAACTGAGTAACTGTAGTGTCACCCTTGGGATACAGCACACACAGACTGCCCACACCATGAAAAAGGCATTAATACCATGTCAGTGAGTGAGTATTTTCCTAATTAGAAGCTGTGTTTATCTGACCTCCTTAAAGTTAAGGTATTATTTCATGTCAAAATGACAGCTGATGCTTGGTCAGTAATGCGGCTTGAAACACTGGTTATGACTGCATGACAATAGCTAGTTACACTTAAGGCTAATACAGAAAGGTGGTGCCAGGTTACCATTTAGTGGCATGGAACACCCACAATATACTGTAGATGACTGTGATGTACTTTATGTTAATGTACATCTGCAAATGTATTATTTTACTAATTACACACCATAATATAGGAACTGAGTGTAATGTTGCAGTTTATACACACAGGCCCTAGTGTATGACTCTGCACTGACAGCATGTAAGACATAAAGAGGCTTAAGTGAGGCTATGGCTAGGCTCAGAAAAGTATTAAAACGCTTTAATAATAACTCTGTCAAGTCAAAGTGTAGCAGCCCCCCTCACAGCTCCACTGGTGAGATTAGCTCCTGCTGGCCTCTTCTTAGCTCAGCCACTTAAGACATATGTATGGCTACAGTTTGACAATGAACAAAAACTGAACAGCCAAGTCTGAGAACATGTGAAATATGCAAAAGCCCTAAATTTCAAAAGATATCGTGGAAATGCAACCATGGTATTTGTTCTCCTATGTATAATGATTACATAAGCCTTCAACAACGACCCTTCAATGACTCACTCCTCAGTCCTTACAGTAAAGTTTCCTCTTTACTATATTTCATTCTTTTTTAACAAATGTGTGTTTGAATGATGAGTGGTCCTTCACAAAAAATGTTATATATATTACATATTATATTACAATATACTAGCACTACCATGATTATTCAGTTAATTTATCTTCTCAATGATTGTTTACAACTAGTTGTCAGTTTGTATGATAATGCACATTTGAACTTCTCCTACCAGTATGTCTTAACATACATAACCATGCTTGATGGACACACCAATTTATAGACATTTTTGCCAGTGTTGTTATATGTCTTTCCATTAAATCTTTATAGCATTAAAGCATTTAAAGGCTTCCGTATTTATCACATTTTGGAATATCTGGAAAGGATCATATGGGTTGTTACTATCTAGTTAAGTCTGTCTTCATTCCTAGGCATTATTCTTAAACTGATTACTCAATAGATCTTTAAAATGATCTGTAGACTAAACATTTCCTGAAATCTGCAGTAAATAACTTTAACTGTATGTTCCCACTAATAGGTAACGGGTCACTAATGTTGACCTCTGTGTTTTTTTTTTTTTGTAGAAATGTAAAAATTGTGTTCCATTTTTCGATATTATTGCAATAGGAATGAAATGCCAGTATAAACAAAAAAGTTCTGAGGCTGAGGACCTTGGTACCCCATGTCTATGAGTGGTCCAAGGGGTTTGTATAAATTAATCTTGTAATAAACACATCGGAATTCATTTGCACAAAGATGAGATCATCTGATTTGTTGCTTGCCCTTGACCCTTTTCTAAATCGCTGCTACAAATCACTTATCCCATGGCAAATAACTGTCACCTGCCTATTTAAAAATATGGTAACACAAGGCCTCAAGTGCCTCATGGCTTTTTTAAAAACAACGTAAAAATGATCAAATATACAGGCACGGTGCCTGGGGAGTGGTGTGTCGGGATGGTACCTTGCTCAAGGGTACCTCAGTGGTGCCACTAGCAGTCCTGGGATTCAAACCCATGACCTTCTGATCTCAGGGGCAACTCCCTAACCACTAGGCCACCAGCTGCAATTGTTAAGAAAATTAACAATAGCAAACAACTGAACAATTGTTCCAAGTAGTTTCTTTTGAGTATGCTATTGTTGTCAGACATCTATAGACTGCTGAAGGGGGACAAGTCACCCTGCATTGTATTCCGATCTTTTTTTTGTCAAATAATACTTCCCAAATTACCACTACAAACGATAATGTTCATTTCTGTTAGCCCCTCTATGCAACAGTTAGCCACAGCATTAAAACCACTGACAGGTGAAATTAATAATGGTGATTATCTTGTTACAGTGGCACCTGCCATAAGGTGAGATATATTAGACAGCAAGTGAACAGTCAGTTTTTAAAGTTGATGTATTGGAAGCAGGAAAAATGGTCAAGTGGAAGGATCTGAGTGTCTCTGACAAGGGCTGGACTGTGATAGCTAGAGCATGAGTTACATCTCCAAAACAGCAGGTCTTCTGGGGTGTTCCGGTAGACAGTGGATGGTACCCACCGAAAATGGTCAAAGGAAGGACAACCAGTGAACTGGCAACAGGATCATGGGTGCCCAGGGATTATCGATGCACGTAGGGACTAAAGACATAAGAGCTACTGTAGCACAAACTGCTGAAAAAGCTAAAACTGGTTATGATAGAAAGGTGTCAGATGAGTCTGCATAGCCATAGACCAGTCAGAGTGCCCATGCTGACTCCTGTCCATCACTGCCATCACTGAAAGAACCTGCAGTGGGCACATGAGTATCAGAACTAGACCATGGAACAATGGAAGTAGTTGTCCTGGGCTGATAATTCACGTTTTCTTTTACATAATGTGGACAGCCGGGTGCATGTGCATCGCTTAACTGGGGAAGAGATGATGCCAGAATGCACTATGCAAAGGAAGTGAGCTAGCGGAGGCAGTGTGATCCTCGGGACAATGTTCTGCTGGGAAATCTTTGGTCCTGCATTCATGTGGATGTTTCTTTGCTATGAACCACCTACCTAAACACTGTTGCAGACCAAGTTCACCCCTCCATGGATGCAGTATTCCCTAATGGCTGTGACCTCTTTCAGCAGGATAATGAGCCTTGCCACACTGCAAACATTGTTCAAAAACTGTTTGAAGGACATGAAGAATTTCCCAGATCTCAGTCTGTGGGATGTGCTGGACAAAGGAGTCCCCAACTTGGAGACTCCTTGGAGGCCCCAATTCACAACTTACTGAACTTAAAGGACCTGCAAGGTAAAGGACCTGCACCTTAGAGTATTGGTGCAGATACCACAGCACCTTCAGACCTTCAGAGGTCTTGTAGAGGTTTTTGTAGCCTTGACGGGTCAGATCTGTTTTGGTGGCACGAGGGGAACTTACACAATATTACGCAGGTGGTTTTAATGTTATGGCTGAGAGGTATATATATATATATACACACACAATTCAGTTGCTGTGAGGTAGCCATAGGTGTGTATATATTAGTGTGGCGCAGCCAATCAGATTTTGACGGTCTAATATCTGAAAGTGTAATATATTTTATTGGACTTTTTAAAATGTACTGACAATGTATAACTACACATTTAATTTTCATGGAAGGACATTTGAGGATTAGCTTAAATGTTGCCATAGGCCTTGAGGTTAAAGTAGATTGTGTGACAGACACAGATGGTGTTAATCAAAGGCGAGACCAGGCTGTATTTCTCATTCTCTGCACATTTTGAATGATAGTAGGCCTATAACTCTCTCTCTTTATCACTCTCTGGCCTGAAGCTTCCATCCCACACACACACAACACACACACACTAGTATCCATATGGAGGTGGCAGACAAAAGCTGCTTGTCTTTTTTCCCCTCAGTCCATGCCCTGTTGTCCCCATTTCGTGTTGTTTTCTATTTAATCAGTTACTACTTTTTTCTTCTGTTATTTACTTTGGTTTTCTTTTATGAATCAGCCTTTCATCTGTCAGTTCACATTCTTTCTTTTCCTCTGTGTGCCAGCCCACTGTCTGTTCAAAATCTATTCCATACTGCTGTGCGCTGCTGCATGTTCAGCATCAGCACATGCATCACCAAACATTGCTACCACTGTGAGTTAATGGCTGCAGCACTCAGAGAGGAAGCTGTTGCTGTTTCTATTCTGTTTTAACGGACAACGGTAATTAACTCTGGTCAGAAGCATGTTTACATCCACTCAGCTGGAGGTCAGTCTTATTCGCGTTGTCTCAGTTATTGTTCAGTAATTACACTTTTGATGATACATTCTTAAACAGTGGTGTCTAACAGAGGGCTTGCATGACCATTTCTTGAACTAGATGGTGATTTGGAGTCTGAGGGAATTGAAAAAATGTGAAAAAGTAGGGAACAACAAAAAGTAGGAAATGTTTCCCCTTTTTGTGTGGGAGTGTGTATGCCTGCG
>JBBPCZ010000089.1:1607301-1618394 GCA_037974445.1 Brycinus macrolepidotus
TACTTTTTACTGCTTTCTTGTTTGTTTGTATTTATTCTAATGTTCTCTTGTGTTTTTGCTGGCAGAAACAAACCCACTGCTGATAGAAATGGTTTCAAACCATTTATATTTATTTGCACAGGTGCCTAAGACTTTTGCACAGTACTGCATATATATATATATATATTTATTTATTTATTTATTTTAATGGTGGATTTTTGATGCAGTGGAAGCTCTGTCTGCAGCTTTTCACTCTGCCGTTGCTTTTGTTAGTCTGCTGCTTGTTGATTTATCCACAAGTCCATGCCTGCACTGTCCATCATAGTCTGGTGTTTAAAGTACTGCTTTAAAAGCTGTTGGAATGAGGAGGCTACAGCCACGGATACCATCATAACAACATACAATACATAAGGAGCTGGGCAGATGGATTGAAGGATCAAACTAAGAAAAAGCATGAACAACATTAAAAATAGCATTAATCATTTATCACTAGCTCATTTAAAAATAGGGGAAATTAGCAGTAATTATCTACATTGTGAATAATATTTACATTTGATTTACATTCTTGTTTAACAGATTTGAGTCTGTTTTAACTTCAGAGAATGACAAAATTATGGCCAACATGTAAAGCCTTTTTTCTTTCTGCAAAACAACTTCACATCAAATACAGATCATAATAAAATATCTACTTACAAACATGAATGTGGTATGAATGGAAAGATAAGAATCTACACTTTGAACACAATATCTAGTTTTAATAAGCTACAAGTGAGGAATAAAAAAATACAGCAAGCTTTTCTTATTGCTGGTGGAAACTGAAATGTCTAAGGGTTAATGCACATTAGAGTAGTGTTTACTGCTGTATTGATTTTATCATGTCCTCCGTCTACATGTTCTATTATCCTTGTTTGTTACAAACATCAGCCCTTTCTCAATCCAGTACAGCCCAGGAGGAAAGTACACTTTTAGTAGATTTTCAAGACAAATGATAATTATTCCACCCACTTTATACTTTGAGGGGTTTTCCACGCTTCCACTGCTATTAGAACATGGCTGAAGTATCTGATATATGGATGGAATACCCCCAAGTTGGAGAGCTTTTACCACCTGGCTGAAATCTGGCCAGATTGCCTACAGTGCCTGAAAGATTGTGAATACCTTTGAATTTTCTATATTTCTGTTTAAATACAGCCTAAAACACATTTTCATACACGAAGTCATAAAAGTAGTGCAGGTTTACATACCTTGGCTACTTACAGATATGTAATATTGGATCATTTTCCTCAATTAATTAATAACCAAGTATAATATTTGTGTCCCATTGGTTTCATTGGGTTACCTACTTTAGGACTTGAAAAGAGTTGAAATGCACTTGGAAGATTATGACAGCACAGTAACAACTGTTAGCTATGAACATTTACTGTACTACATATACGCACACAGTATAATGCATAATGACAGTTAACCCCTTAATTTCCACATCTGAGAAGTTCCCTTGATTCACATGTTCTCTCGACTTGCCTGACCACAGATCTACAAAAGTGTTTCAAATCAATCAAATCATATGACTGAAATGCCAGCTTTACTTATATTCATCTACTGTATTTATTTTTGCAACATGAGACCACTGCTTCCATTACAAAAACACTGCTTCCATTACAAAAAAATAAAAATCTAACTTTGATCACATGAAAATTACATGCAATGAATAAGGATGTTGTTAGAAGTTAATCTAAAGGTTACAATATAAATTATACACTGCATCACTACTCAGAACAGGTTCTGTGACAGTCTTCATCATACTAAATTTCGTTTCACCAAACCTGGCTGTTCTGTCAGACATGTTATATCAGCTGTCTAGGCAGAGACAGTGAGAATAATGGATGGGGGTGTACTCTAATAAATGCTGAGTTCAGATGATAAGCTTTATCTTTGCTGTTCATAGTTAATTAATGCTTAAAATGAGCTGCAGATTGAGTTCATTTTGTTTTCACAAGAGAGACTCCAATTTACATAAGTCAGTCTACCTGCTGAGGTAATGTGGTGGTCAGGGGTGGGGTTTGGAGAGAGAGGATTGGTCAAAACATACTGTGTGCCTTCCCTGCCCGACAGAATGCAGTATTACAGTAGATGGTGGTGACAGTACTGACCAAGCTCAGCTGTATTTGCAAATTTCAGGTTCTAGTGTGTGTGTCTGTGTGTGTGTGTGCTCCATTAACATACATTGACTCAATAAGAAAAACTCACCACCAGGCTCGCACTCTTCTAGATCTTCATCATCACTAGGGCATTCTGCTGATGCTACTAGCAGATCATCCGTGTTCTGAGAGAGAGAGACAGAGAGAGACAGAGAGAGAAAGAGAGAGTGTTAATCAGGCTTTAAAATTTTTTTTGTCTTGTCATTGCACTTGGTTTAGCTGAAATGAAAAATGTTACTTGTAAGCTGTAAATACATTTCAATAAATGTTTGGAATGCATGTGTTTACAGTAAAGAAGTATTAAAATGTATAATGAAGTGCTTTACACAGATTAAGAATCAGAATCAGAATCAGAAAACTTTATTGATCCCGCAGTAAATTGCTTAAACATCCGATATTGTGTTGTAAAAATATGTCATTCACATATATTTCAAATATATCAGATAAATTATACACGGAATAACATATTATGATTAGCAATGTTGTTATTAATTCTGTCATGGAGTCTTGTTTTTGCAAACTTTATATAGCACCTTTTATACAGAGTACACCTCTAAAGAGCTATATGAAATCCCCCGCAACTCCCTCAAATAAATTGAAGCAAAATTAAGACTACAGTGTCACTGGTGTGAAGACCTACTTTTAGGAATGACCAAAAGATATTGAGTGAGTTACAAGAGTTGCTTGCTTCTAACGACAAAATGCAACTAAACATAAGATCCAGTGTAACCAGTAAGTTTATGCTGGGTGGCCAATCATCCAACAAAAACACAGCACTTCACCTAGTACATTCACTGCCTATGGTATTTAAAGAAGGCTCCCAAATTTGCATCGTATAAAAGCTGATCACAGTTCACCCTAACAGAAATATGAAAAGTCAGACTGGATGACCTAAAGATTATAGGGATGTTTATAGTATGGGATCCCTGCTCATTAACGTTTAGTTTCGGGAATAAAGATGACAGTTGTTTTTCAGTTCCTAGCTGCTCAGAAAAGTAGAAAAATCTAACTAACAAGCTTGTGTAATGAGATATTTAACAACATCCGATGAGCATGATCCACATTAACTAAATGAAGCACAGAAGCAGAGCGCCTCCTAACTAAACTGCAGAAACTTCATAGAAAGGTTACAAGCGGTTTCCATCAAGGTGATTGTTCTGTCAATTTTGATTGTCTTCCATTAGTATGCTCAAAATTGTGGAACTGGGAAATTAGACCTGATACCTCAGGGTGAAAATGTGTGAAATGACATGCCATTTGACTGACACTCAGTCAAATAATATAATCAGCTTAAATAGACCCGCTTCTTTGATCCTCAAAATAGTAGCGTAATAATGCCCTTTATAAACGGAATAAATGCCGTCCATTTTATTTTTCCAAGTAAAAACTGTGGTTTCTAATAGTTACGTTGAAATTATGTCTAAACTGGCATGATAATTACACTCCATTATACTGCTGGTACTTTCTGTTAGCATTTTTTTGCTTTAAACGAAATGTCAGTTTTATGAAGTGCAATGGAAATTACAGTCCTAAAACTGTGGAAGGTTGTTAGTAAATTAAATCAATTCATATTTAAATTTAAATGTACAACAAAGGAGCATCGTGTTGAGTGTTTGGGAGTATCTGTAGCAAAAGCAAATATGTCCAGTACCAATACCATTCCAAACCTTTGATTTTGCCAGCTTGCAAGAGAAATAGAAAGGCATTGTGGCTGTATAGGTGCTGGCCATTCACCAACAACAGCTCTAACAAAAACATTAATGCACCTGCTGTGTAGGCTGCCTGTGGGATGTAAAGACTAAAAGAATACATTTAATTCACAGATGTATTATCTTGCCAATAGAGCCAATTCTAAAGTCTTCTGGAGACCGTGTCACATGGAAATGTAATGAAAGCCCCTCAGCTCTCTATGGGCCTCTGTGCAATGTTGCTTAGTCAGGAGTTTTCACAATAGGAGGCACATGTTCTTTGGTCCCGGTCCAGGTATAAATGCAAGGGTTAAACCGGGCAGGATGTTAGTTCACCAGTTGGATTCAGCCCTGAACCAAACCAGCCAAACCAGCCAAACCACCACCATGAGCATGGGCAGGGTAAGCAACAGAGATGGAGAGAAAAAACAAATCAGTAATCCTGGCAATTCTACTGTCTTGTCCTCTTCAAGTTTACTCAGGGATGTAAAATGTGTCGTTTTTTTTAACCCCACAGGTTATCTTCTACGAGGACAGGAACTTCATGGGTCGCTCTTATGAGTGCACCGGTGACTGTTCCGATATGTCCTCCTACCTGAGCCGCTGCCACTCCTGCAGAGTTGAGAGCGGCTGCTGGATGGTGTACGACCGCCCCAACTTCATGGGAAACCAGTACTTCATGAGGAGGGGCGAGTACGCCGACTACATGAGCCAGTGGGGATTTAACAACTGCATCAGGTCCTGCCGCATGATCCCCATGGTATGCTTTCAGATCTGCTGTATCATTTCACTAAGTTCACAGTTCAATATTCATGCATGTAAATAGGGTTTTGCGCCAGTAGTAACTCTTGGTTTGCTCTCTTCCCAAACAGCACAGAGGAAACTACAGGATGAGGGTCTACGAGAGGGAGAACTTCATGGGCCAGATGTACGAGATGACCGATGATTGCGACTCCTTCATGGACCGCTACCACTGGTCCAGCGGCTGCATGTCCTGCCACGTGATGGATGGTCACTGGCTCATGTATGAGCATCCCCACTACAGAGGCAGGATGTGGTACTTCAGGCCTGGAGAGTACAGGAGCTTCAGGGACTTCGGCGGCATGAGGTTCATGAGCATGAGGCGCATCATGGACTCCTGGTATTAAACCAGTGTAAATTACGTGAAAATCAAATTTTAAATAAAAAAAATTATATGAAAACAAATGTCTTAAAGTGTTGTTTTCTCTTTCTGTTTGTGGCAAAAACAGGTCACCTTTGACATAGTCTTTGCACTAAGCTTTCTTAAATGTGAATGTGCCAGCTGGGAATTGATTAGTTAATGCCTGATCCACACTACAGGATTTTAAAAATCCTATCCTAAATGCTAACATTGCAGTACTTCTTACAAACTGTGGTGACCTTAGACTTGGGGTAGCTGGTGGACTGGTGGTTAGGGAGTTGCCCCTGCAATTGGAAGCTCATGGGTTTGAACCCCAGGACTGCCACTGGCACCACTGAGGTACCCTTGAGCAAGGTACTGCTGCCCAGTGCTTCACTCAGGTGAATGGGTTGAATACAGAGGACTGAAGTAATTTCCTCCAGGCTCAATTTCGTATGTAAAATAAAAAAAAAAACAAAACAAAAAAAACGGCGTTTCTAGACTGGGAGTAGATCAGAGGAGTAAAGTTATAGACACCCTGCATCGCAACATAATCTGACAATTATTACAAGCAAGTTGATTTTCTTTTTAGTAAACTAAACACTGAAGTTAAGTATTTTACATTTTTGATCAGGTTCTCACACTCTAAACATTAAACTGCTTTCACCACTTGGTTTACTCATTCTTGTGGACCTTTAACATTTTCCATTACCCACATAAGCAGATGGTGATTTAGATTTTCTTTACTTCTAACAGTGGAGTTTTGTCATTTTACGTTTTTTTGTCAAAGAAACACGGTACCGAAGCCACCATGTAAAATGTTTGGATTTGTACATGGGCAATCATTAGCTTAACTGGCAAAGCAGAAGTTTCTTTGTCAGTGCTGGCACCAGACCAAACAGTGTTTATAATCATGATTAGCAATTAAATCATTACAACCCAAGCTTTTGTTGTCATTTTTTCCCAGCAGTTCTTTGCCCAGTTTACTTCAAATGAACAGCATTTTCAAAGATATCCTGGGGCAGATTTGAGGCCATTAACTATGCTTCCAATCTGAATGACGCTTGGTACACAGAATAATAAAAAGCTATAATAAGAAACTTGTCCAAAAGAGTTTTTTGTCCATAGTGGAGTACTTGAGCACCAGGGGAGCATTTTGAACTCTTTTAGCACCACCTGTAGGACAAGACCTCAATAGACCTTTCTCACACAGAGAGAGAGGGGCTTCTTTCCAGTTAGGCGTGAGGAGCATTTAATCACTTCAGCGGAATTAATGTGTCATGGTAACACACCAGCGTTCTCAAACACAAAGATAAATTTTAATATTAGCATTCCCAAAGGGACAAATGGTGAAAAGAAGCAAGTCAAAGCACTGGTTCACAGTTAAACAGTTCTAAATGGAGGATGTTTTATGCCTGGCGTGGGAGAGTCACAATGCAAGTGATGCCACTGAGGTCTGTTTTTTCACACAGCATCAAGTGTTTTGCTCTGTTCCACCAAATCTGGATGAAATCTGGATCTGGATGAAAGCTGCAGTTAGCTAATATAGCTAAAAGCCATTGCTAACATTAGCTATATCCCCAAACAATGGCCACATCTAAATTAATCTGTCTCTTCTTAAAATTTGAATATCCCAGAAATTGCTGGCATATTGTAAATGCAACCGTTTCAAGTTAGCCAGCTGGAATAAACAGCTACTATGGGAAGGCAGATTTCTCCACCTCTCACACACCTCATGTACAGCAACCTCATCTTTTCAGAAAGCATTTCCTCTTCTTGCACTTCTCTTACAAAAAGATTTTTAGCACTGAGTACTCTGCTCTGGTTCTCACACAGTCCTGAAACTTGAGTGTTTCCTTGTATTGTAAGTCGCTTCGGATAAAAGCATCTGCCAAATGAATGTAATGTAATAAAGTGTAAAGTGACCATTCTGTCATACGTGAACACACCACAGCACACCTCTAACCTCTGCTTAGTCTGGTTTAAATTGGTGCTTTGACTAGCTTCAGTCCTGAACCTTGAGTGTTTCCTCGTATTGTAAGTCGCTTTGGATAAAAGCATCTGCCAAATGAATGTAATGTAATGTAGTGTAACCTCTGCTTAGTCTGGTTTAAATCGGTGCTTTGACTAGCTTCAGTACACTTCTTTTCACTCGTCACCAAAGAAAACTGAAGCATCCTGTTTCTGCACTGTAACACACTACAGTGACACACCACATCTACCACAGTTGTGTGGAGTGGAAGTGATTTAACGCTGCTAAAGCTTAACTGGAAAACGCGTGACTCTTTGTTACAAAGGCTTTTATAAAACAGTGTTAAACATAGATACCATGCATAACGAGACTAAAAGGACTCCACAGATTAGATATCAAGTCACAAAAAAAGAGCTTTTGTTAAATGCAGTGTTGAGACCTATGCGAAAGTCCAAGCTAATTTACTAATTAACTTGTATCCGGCAAGATGTTTCACTGACTGTGTGAAATCTCAGCTTCACTGGGTTAAAAGCATGGTAGATGGCTCTTTGGCATTCAAAAGTTCTCAGTTTCTTTAATTGCCTTTAATTGAAGCTTGATCTTTTGTTGGAATAAAAATATTACTGCAAGATCCTTTCTGAGTGCTTCTTGTGGGGAACTGATGTGAAATAGTTCATTGTAAAGAATTTTTTTTTTACAGTGGTGATGAATGGAACCCGTGGTTGAGTATAGCACACAGATACAGCCATTTTATTAACTATCCAGAGCTACAAGTGAACCCACAGATTCTGATTGGGTTTCCCTAGAACAGAGATTTTCTCATAACAAACCACTTTGAATGACTTTGCTTAAACGGTTTACATCTTAGCTATGTAATTCTGGAGTAATTTTTGAAAAAGTCAGCAGAATTCCCTTTTAACTAGTAGAGAGATGATATTGATCTCCTATGACCTACAGATTTCAAAGCATTTACCCACTACAAACATTTTACCTGAAATTAGCAATCCTATCATATTTACTGCAACATAAAGTCAGTCCATTTGTGTTGTTGTAATTTTCTTTCTTTTTTTTTTTTTTTTTTACAGTTTTGAAGTGAATGACCTCTACGAACTTATCAGGCATGTGTTTCTGAAACAATGCTCGGTGAAGAATGTCTCTCTTTTCCTGAATTCCCCTTACACTGACCGAAAGTACATGGTGCCCTGTTTTGCTTTAAAGGGCAGGGTGTTTTTTACGTGCAAATCTTTCTGCACCTCTTTCTTTATAGAGGCTTGGAGTGCAATGGAAAAATAAATTGTTGCCAAAGGGTCCTGTGGATGCCTGGAAACTTGGAAACACTGGGTGTTAGAACAGATTTAAACTGTCATGAATTGTACCCTAAGTGTTGGAAAGCTGTGATGTTTTATTCTGAAGTGTTATGAAGTGACCGATCTGGTTTGAACTCCATAACACTGTTCTCTGTGTTCAGAGGTGTTTGGATTGATACAACATACGTAGCTAATCACTCCAATGCCTTTCACTGTGATATCACATCTCCCTGTAATACAGACTTGTTTAGTCTCCAACTGAAAGCTATGCTGATATTTTCACTTTCCGCCTCTAGAGCCCTGTTTCGTTTTGTTTAATGTAAATGCCATATTTGATATATCACATATTGGGATGACTGATCAGAATCTGATTTTTTACGCAAGAAATAATGTGAGGCAGGTAAAGGCCTTCAGACTCTATTTAAATGCTGCTGCTACACCTTTACCAAACTAATGTACCACAATTATGCATGACTCATTGCCTCTGACTTTCAGTGGAGCACTTTATTTGATTCATGTTTTTTTAATGGACAACTGATTTTTCGATTAAGAATTTAAAGTGCCGGTTTGGCTGTTAAGAGCAAGTAACAAGACTTTGGCTCATAGACTGTTCAGGAAATGTGCTAGTGCTGTCGTTCCCTACCTTGCTCCAGGAGGTCTATCAAGCCTGGACATTTTAGTGTTTTCCTTGCTCTAACACACCCACCTCCACCCAGGAAAAGCTTGTTAATAAGTTAATGACGTGGGCTGGGACCACAGAATACACTAAAATGTGCAGAGCACTTCTGAAGGCCTCTAGGACCAGGATTGGGAAACACAGTGCTTCACATGTTCATTTAGCCCAAACAGTGTGAACTCTGGAAATGAAAATGCTAAAATTGGTCAGTTTGGCTGTAAAGAAACCAAAACGCCACAAAAATACATGAAGAGAGCATTTCTAATTACACATTATGTATCAGTGATATCATACAGGCTCACACTTATAGCACTGAATGTACACTAGGGTAACAGGGTTAAAGACCCTCTGGGCTTACAGGCTTCCTAGACATTTTCTTTTTAGAGTAGCCCAGCTACAGATTTCTGAAGGAGCCTTTAATTCCTATTGTACCTTATAATTTCTCTATAATTATAATAATTGAAGGAATAAAATCAGTGTCTCCCATTTCAGCTCCTCCTTGAGACTTGCATCAGGTCTCGTACAGGAAACCTCTATTCTGTTTTTTAAGCATGAACAGGGAAAGAGAGAGAGAGAGAGAGAGAGAGAGAGAGAGAGAGAGGGAGAGAGAGAGAGAGAGAGAGAGAGTGTACATCAAAAGATACAATGAAAGCTTTATTTAACCATCAAAGTGTTACGCAGCTTGATCAAAGCAACGCAAGGCCTCTCGATCTCCGCTCTCCATCTCTGCCATAAAGACAGGTATGATTGAAGTCTCTCTCTCTCTCTCTCTCTCCTTGTCCCACTTGGAAAGGAGCTGGTTACTGTCATCTTGTAGAAACAGGCCGAGCACCTGATGTATTTTTAGTGCTATCACATCCTCTGCCACCGCTTGAAAAAATCCTACTCAGCCAAACTGTTTAATGCGCTACACTGTTGAAGAAAAGTGCTTCAAACTAGCATACGGAACTGGTTCCTTTTGTGAAAGTGTTTACACATTCAAAAAGGTTTGGAAATAGAGTTTTGTAGGGCTTTTGACATTTATGCTGATGCAATCAAACGGTAAGGGTTTAAACTCAAAAACTTATGCACCACATCAAATTTTCTCTAATTTGTGTTTTGATAAAACCCTTTTATAGCAACAGTCCCTTAAAAGGGTGTTTTTAAAGGGGCTGGGATTTTTTTAAACTATTTGCAGTTGCTCAGATCTTTTGATCTCATTCAGCATCCCTGTAGTAACTGTTTGATGGATAAAGTTAACAAGCTGTAAAAGGAAAGCTTTCAATAATATGATTAGAAGTCCTTTCCTTCAATTTTTGGAAATAACTTGTGTCCAAACCCTCCCAGCACATTTTTACGCATGCAAACAGTTCTGTCTCATTTGCTGGATGCTCATTTTGATCTTATCAATCCAGCTCGTCCCTGCAGCTCAATGGGAGAAAGATCTAGAGACTGGGGACATCGTTCTCTAAACTTTTCGCTTTTCTTTGGACTGGATATAATTTTGGCACAATTTTGACGAATGCTTGGGATCATTGTCATGTTGAAGACTGAAATTTTGTCCAATAAATATAAACCAGAAAGAATTGTGTGATGCTGAATACTCGATACTTTTCTTTTTTTCATGATCAGCACAAAGTGAATTTCAGTGCACTAAAGACAGACCTGAAATGTCTCTTCAAAACCAACAGTTTAACAGTTTGAGGCCTTGTGGTTAAATAAAGTAAAGTAAAGTAAAGAGGCCCCTTATAGTCACATGTGAACACAGCACAGCATACAGTGTGAACAATATGAAATTCTTTCTCTGTATTTAACCCATTCACCAAGTGAAGCAGGGGGCTGCCACCAATGAGGGGCAGTGTGCGGGGATGGTACCTTGCTTGAGGGTACCTCAGTTGGGATTTGAACCCACAACTTTTTGATTGCAGGGGCAACACCCTAACCACTAGGCCACCAGCTACCCCCCATAAAATATTGCAAACCAGTCAGTTCTAATAAAACCTTTGAAAAAGCAGTGTATCATTTATTTTTTAAAACTTCTGAGGGTGGGCCCAAACTTCTGGCCTATAGTGTGTTTATATATATATATATATTAGGGCTGTCAGTAGATTAAAATATTTAATCGCGATTAATCGCATGTTTGCCATAGTTAA
>JBBPCZ010000089.1:1622286-1639719 GCA_037974445.1 Brycinus macrolepidotus
ACACACACACACACACACACACACACACACACACACACACACACACACACACACACACACACACACACCTGTGTGACACTGTTTTTCAAACTGTGTCTTGGTGAGATTTCACAATGCACTGAATCATTCCTAAAGTGGTCACTCTTCTGTCTCTTGTACCTTGCATACTTACACACACACACACACAAACACACACTCACACAATTTCCAGTCTCACCTGTGTGACAGTGTCTCTCATGGTGGGTGAGCGCTGTTTGCGGGTGGTGGTTGTGGCCATGGTGGTGGTGGTCTCCATGATGGTGGTGGACATGTCTGCCAGCGGCGTGGTGGAGGTGGTGTCTGTGGTCAGGACCGAGGGGACGTCCCCTACCAGCCGCAGGTTTCCTTGCACCTGCACATTGGGGTCTCCCTCGGCTGCCAGCTTCAGCACCTGCAGCCCGTTATAGTACAGGCCTGAAATCTGACCCTGAAAATTCCGGCCCTTCTCACCACCTCCGATCTTTATAAACGCCTGACTGTTAAAGATCGTCAACTGCCGACCTGCAGGGAGAGAGCGAGAGCGGGAAAGAGCGGATGGGAGGGGGGGATTAAAGGGAATTGTGGAACAGAAAAGAATGAAGAGGGGGTAGAAGAGAGACAATGGAGGGAAAGAAGACAGCAAGAGAGTAAAAGAAAGAGAAAGCAGTGAAGGAGGGGGAAAAAAGAGCATTAGTCTCTGACTGCTGGTATTTGGCAGACCACACAGACACACACACACACACGCACAATGAATCAGGGCCTACAGAGAGGGAAGCAGACTCAAATCTCTCTAAATTGTCCTGGTTACACTTCAGGAGGCGTTTAAGAAACCTTACGTTAACTGCATTGGCAGTGGTAGTTTTCTTAGGCAGTAATATAATAATATAATGATAATAATACTTTTCATTTACACTGAATTGCTGGTGTACCTCACTGGCCATAAAATCAGAAACACCTGTTATACAAGCGCACTTTAGAGGTATGGTTTCTGAGCACAAAGCCGGATTTATGTGGGTGGTGGACCACTCTAAACCTAGCAGTGACAGTGATGTGTGTAAAAACCCCACCAACACCGCAGTGCCTGTCGTATCAGCGCCACACACACCCCTGAGCCACTACCATGTTCGTATCTGCTATGCTCAGAATGGTCCACCACCCACAGAATATCTGCTCAAACCATAGAGTGAGAAAGGCTCCTCAGTTTATTTGGTACTTCTGCCTTGTTGCTACACTCTTTGGCCATTTTATCAGAAACAACTACCATAATAGTGCACTTTGTGGGTCCTTTCCCACTGATGTGCTGGGATATTTTGTACAATGAAAGTAGAACTGGCTGAAAAACAGATGTAAGTGTGCACCCACAAAGCGCACTAACATTACATTCACTTTGGCATTCATTTTATCCAAAGCGACTTACAATTTGAGGAATCGCTCAAGCTTCAGGACAGTGGAAGAACCAGAGGAGAGCTCTAAGTGCTAAATCTTTGAGTAGGGAGTAGTGCAAGAAGATGCAAGATGGCAGTTAATATGGCAGTTGTTCCTAATAAAATGGCCAAAGAGTGACACAGTAGTAGAACTGAATACACTGGAAACTCAGTGTGTGGAGCCTTTTTAACTCCATGGTTTCCTTTAGTTAGTTGTCTCAGTTTTCAGAACAAAGCTTATGTAAGTAGCTGGTCACTGAACTGTTCCTCCAGCATGTAACCAGGGGCAGAGGAGATTCTTCTCTCCTCCTCTCTCCGTCTCCTTTGCTAATGTCAGTGTTTTATATCTGTCTTCCACACAGAATGCTAACATGGCAACTGACCTCATAACAAGGAAAATGACCTCTGATCTGGTAACGTATGGCCTCCGTGGTGTAAGATATGGACAGAACGGCAGAAGTGCTTGAATAACAGTTGGAGAGAGAGTGTGTGTATGTGTGTGTGTGTGGCCACAGAGGGCATACTTTTGTGGATAAATGAGGTTGGGGGGAACAATATGGGAGTTTCATAGACATGGACACAGGGAGTCTGTAACTGATGTGTGAGAGTGTGTGTGTGTGTGTGTGTCTGTGTATTTTCTGCTCATATGAATGGGTCTCTGTGTTAATTTGTTTCTCCTGTGGCCATGCTTGGATAAAACGCTCAGTGTGGTTCCACAGTTTGAACTCAACACAACGAGAAGCGTGGAAAACGCGCCAGTCGTCCATCCTTTGATTCAATTAATGCTGACCGAGCCTATTATTTACTTAATGGCCTTGTTTATGAGTATCACACTACATTGATTTTAGTCTGTGTGTGTAATACTACATTGATTTCAGTCCTCCTGTGTGTGTGTGTGTGTGTGTGTGTGAGAGAGAGAGAGAATGACAGAATAAGCTGAGCTGCTCCATTACCTTGCGTCACTTGCATTAATAGATCATGCCATCTGTTTGAAACCCAGGAGGACTGCTGATGAGTGTAAGCCATAATGATGCCAGTGCCTATGACTTATGAAGCGGATGTGTGTATCACTAATTCCTCAGAGGAGTAAACAGTTCAGCGTAAGGACATTAAAGGATCCTGGAGTTAACACTGTGACAAAACTTCACTATGAACAGACCTAAAATGGCAATGAAATCATCTTCTATTAACTTACATTGAAAAAAGACATTTCTAAAGCTTCGTTTTTGTAGATGCAAGGTTTTGTCCCATCGGGAACAATGTGTTCCACTGCAAGCGCCTGTTTGATAGTTATTAACTAACGTAAGAAAACGGTTAAGGTCCATTAATGAGTTTGCTTAAGGTACTAATAAACAGAGAAACTCTGAGCACTGGACCGAATATTAACTTAAAGTAACTTAAGGTAATTACCAGAGTAGATTCCTTATAAGCAGCTTTTTTACTCTGACTTTAATTACTTAAAATTACTTTCGTAAAGTAATTTTCTAGGTTAATACACTTCAGTGAGTTATCACTATTATCAATAGCAGTAATCTTACTAAGTAGGGATTTTCTGTTTTCTTTCCTACCCTGCCACTAGGATCTGTGATTTTAATCCAGTATGAATTTGCAGTGTGTGTTTACAGTCTATCAGTAGTAGTTGTTGAGCGACTGTAATCCAGTATGAATCTACAGTGTGTGTTTGGAGTCTATCAGTAGTAGTTGTTGAGTGATTGTAATCCAGTATGAATCTGCAGTGTGTGTAGTTTTTACAGTCTGAGAGCATTAATTGTGGAGTGATTTTAATCCAGTATGAATCTGTGTATGAGTATTTAGTCTATTAGTAGTAGTTGCTGAGTGACTATAATCCAGTATGAATCTGCAGTGTGTGAGTATTTACAGTCTATCAGTAGTAGGTGTGGAGTGACTGTAATCCACTATGAATGTGCAGTGTGTGTTTGCAGTCTGTCAGTAGTAGTCGTGGAGTGATTTTAATCCAGTATGAATCTGCTGTGATTTTATTCCAAATGTAACATCTTCTTTTAATATGTTTCTGAATGACTGACATCTGCAAAGGAGAACATGCACACACACACACACACACACACACGCACACAAACACACACACACTTTAATGGGTCTCCCAAACAGGGTTCTCTCTGAATATCTGTATTATTCTTCCCACAGACTAGATTTGAGAGGATATATATAAACATATACAAATTTAAGCTCAATTTGCTCACTTCTGTTTTGCCACTCTTTTGACTCTTTAATAAGAGCAGTGAAAGTGTGAAGTGTGATGATGGAACCAAGAGCACTTCGGCATCATTAAGAGACAAGCGACAAGTGACAAGTGGCAATTTCTGTTAAAAAATAAATAAATAAATAAATAAAAATAAATAAATAAAAAAGTGCAGGGCTTTTAGAGCTTGCGGAGGATGTGTGTGTAGTAAAACTCAGAATAAGAAGAGGTGTCAGCGGGCAATTAAATCAAGTCTTCAAAGAAAAAGGCCAGGATGGGAAATAGGCAGCATGTGTGTTTGAGAATATTTTGCAGATGGGAAATTAGATATATAAGAAATCTTTTTAAAAACTTTTTAGAAAGTTTTTTTTTCTAATTCCTTCTGAGTTTACCTACATGAACTTAATCATTACAGTAAGAAGATGGCTCAGAGGACCTATTAGAAAAGTGCACCCACGAAGAGATCCTTTCAAGAGCTTACACTTTAGCCCTGTGCATCATAACTAACCTCAATCCATCAAAACAACTCACAGACTAACGTGGGGAGGAGGCAAGAAGAAGCAGAGAGAGAGGAAGCCTTGAAAAAAACACAGACAGAGGAGATGGAAAATAATGGAGAGCAACAAATGGAGTGGAAACAGAAAGAGAGAGACAGCAGAAGTGTGTTAAAAAGGAAGGTTTTGAATGATGAGGGGAAAACCCGACAGTCTGAGTCCCATAAACTCTACTGAGCTGGTGGGTTCAGTGTGTTCAATAAAATCCCCCACATGAAGCCGGATGGGCCTGAGAGTAAAGCCTCCATCACTGCTGTGCCTTTGACTCCACTCATTCTCAAAGCTGGGTGCAGGGCTGGATGGACTGAATGGCTGAGAGATGAAGGCTGTTTGGGGAAAAAAGATGCTGTTCAGGGGCTCAGAGTGTGACCCAGAAATCCTCACAACTTTCCAGGGAATCAGTCGAGCCCAGGAATTAACCACACGGATACACACATGATCCAGGCCCAGAAAGGAAAAAGTCTCCTGCTTTTTTACTACCTTAGAATTGAGCCACAGAGGTTTCTGTTTGTGCAGCTGGATAGTGATGGGAGGAAAGCCATAGAGTTTGATCATTAAAAAAGCAGGAAAATAGATGGTTCTGTGGAAGGATGATGTGTATTATAAATGGTACTCAGATCACGGGTCAATGTTCTCCGAACAGACAAAGGGTTTTTCATCATTAACCATTGTTTTTAATAGTCTGCAATCTATTAGTCTTATCTAACATCACAATTTGACTGTTTAGTGTCTGCCATTTCCAGCTGTTTTCATCATTTTTATTAGTCTACACTGCGACTGTTCTTATAATTAGAGGCATGATACCACTTGTTCATTTCCAGTGATGATTATTTAATGGGTGATACCAATCCAGTATCTTTAAAAGCTTCAAAACTAATTGTTTTTAATTGAAGCACTTCATTTCAGATCTTAACATAGGCCATCATGCTCAGACTGCTCCAACACTGCACCACCCCACAGGAAGAAACATGGGAAGCTAACAACATATCAAATAATGTGAGTAGGCTGGATCTGATACAGATTAATTCTTTTTACCCTCTCATATTCGATCCAGCATTTTTTGCAGATACTTATATATGGTCTTATAAGTAGGCCTATCAATACTGATACAGTATTGATTTGCCTACTTATAAGCCTATATATATGAAAAAAACATGTTGTTGTAAAATAACATGTCTTCACTATGGCTGGTCTAATTTCATTATTTTATTTTATTCTCCTATTTACTGAATATTTATAATAATGTAATTTGATGGATATATAGATAAACTGTGACTTTACAGGTTACTGTATAATGGCAGGTCTTTTCTAAGATCAGACATAATACATTTGTTGTGTGTATAATGATATGTTTCAGGTTCTCTGTGAGTCTACAGATATACACATCAAAAAATGTCATAAAAAACAGCATGGGGAAAATATTAAGCAAGGATCTAATTACATAGATCATCTTTAATCAGATAATTGATGTTTGATGATTATGATGAGATTATTTGCTTGTAATATTTCTAGTCTGAATTACAGCGTTCTGTTTCAGTGGTCTTATAAGACATGTTTGAGGGTAATAAATCATGTCGTGTTATTTAATTAATCACCCAAAAGTATCACACGGGCACAGCAGGAATGCACAGCATCTCTGGAGACTCCTTTGTTTATTCTGAGCTATTAAGGTTTGTTGTAAAGTAGCTGATATTAAAGGATAAATGTCTCCAATTTATCAAAATTACAGCATAATTTACGTGCTGAGACTTTAAGTCATTCAGATTGTTATGATGAAAAATACACTATTTTAGAGAAACTTACTCAAAATTATAGCCAATAGCAGTGATTGGATTCTGAAACCTCAAATGGTTGATTTATACTTCTGCAACGATGCACGTAAACGTATCTGCACTGCAGAGAAGGGGTTAATGTGTATGCATAGCCTGCGGAGGCCATGATGCACAACTCCAGAATCTCAACCACACACACATCTGCAGTGCTGAATCTCAAATCAACATTGATCTTATAAAGGTACCAGCAATGTAAATGTACCCTCAAAGGTACAGCATTTTCCTCAAGGTCCAACTGTGTACATTATATATTTTTTTTACCAGGGAAAGGGGCCTATTTGTACTTTTTCATGACCTGATCATTTCAAACTGAAAAATAAAATAAAGAGGCTAGACTCAGAACAGAATGTATAGAGTCAATACAGCTTAAAACACTTAAGTGCAGTGGAATATAATGGTATATGCGTCATCATTAGTTTTTTAGGTCATTAGATTTTTATGGATCTACCATTATTTAAGTATTCTTAACATTACAAATAAATCAGCATTATATACACTAAAGATGTGCAGCTTCATTAATTTCATTTTTATGGATCTACCATTTTTTTTAGTATTGTTAACATTACAAATAAATGAACATTATATAGACTAAAGATATGCAGCTTCATTAGCTAGATAGATTATTGTATCTACCATTCTTTTAGTATTGTCAACATTAAATAAAAATCAACATTACATACTTCATTAGTTAGATAGATAGGTTACAAATATTTGGCTGTTTTTTGTATTGTAAATGTAAATGGGAATTTTATTTGCATGTTTCTTAACAATGTTCCTAAAAAAGGGTACAGCTGTGTGTGTGTGTGTGTTCTTGTGGTGCCACAGTGATGGATGAGGGAGGGCTGATCCCATAACAGCCGAGATGGGGCACACTCTGCACACATTAAAGAAATAAATTCACTCATCACAGCTGAGGAGTGTTAGAGAGGGAGACATGGAGGAGAGGAGAGGAAAGGAGAGGAGAGGAGAGGAGAGGAGAGGATAGGAGAACTGAAGATGTCTGGACACATGAAATAATGTAGAAGACTTCAGCCACTATGAGAACACATGGGCTGACTGGTGGGAGAGAGAGAATAGAATCTATAATGTGTTAGAGAACGGAGGGAAATCAGGAGGAATGAGTGGGGTGAGTGAGGTGAAAAGAGAAAGAGATAGAGAACAGCTTTCTGGCTAATAACTGTAATATGACCTAATGAAATAGCTTTAGCATAAAGAGGAGAGGAGCTGTAATGTCGTTCTGTAGATTTGATTGCCTTTAGCTCTTTTCTCTGCTGTTCGCTCTTGGACACTGTAAGTCATGAGCAAATAAAAAAAGGAAAGAAAAAAAAAAATCAAAGACAGTCTGAGCCAGCCATATGTTAATAAACTCTAAACTCACCTCAGCATGGCAATGAGTGCATGGCCGGATGCCAGGACGATGTCTGTAATTACGACGTGGGCTATCCATGTGTGAGTGTGTGTGTGTGTGTGTGTTTGTGTGTGTTTGTGTGTGTTTGTGTGTGTGTGTGGGCAGTGCATTGCTATGCTTCAGTGACTAATGCACAGCCTGCTGGTCTGCCACTGGGAGTAATGAGACTATAGCCTGCAGAATATGAGCTAGATGGATGGATGTGTGTGTGTATGTGTGTGTGCGCATAAGTATGCATGGATTTCTTGAAATCCGGCGGAGTTAAGTAGGCGTCAGACCAGATGACTGGGCAAAAAGGTTACAAAATTTTAAGTGAAGAGTTCTTTGATGAGATCATTATGTGTTGCAAACCAGACGCCCAGTAAAAGAAAAAGAACAGCAAAACTTCTCTTCCCAACAAACTGATTCAGACTCGCTGGTGGGTGCACATGCCAATTTACGCAAGCACAGGAAACGTCTTTTACTGGAAAGCCATTCTTTGGATGTTTTTCAATCGTCACATAACAGGATGACGCTCTATTTTAGGCCGTAACGGAGTGCGTCAGGAAAGTGTTGAGGTTTGGCTGGGCTACTGTTTGCAAATCATATGAAAGAAATGCCAAACTATGTATATAAAGTAAAGTTTTAAGCCTTGTACTCAAAGCAGCTACGGTTATTGTGTTATTCATATATAATTACATGGGGAGTCACACTGTGAAATACAATCACATTTAGTTTACTGTGTCAATGGGCTTTTTTTTTAAAACTTTGTCTCAATGAGCTATGACTGAGAAATAATTACTACTGAATTTCAGTTTACTATCAGGCCTTTGCAACAAATGCTTTGAATGCAAATCTAAACAAAAAGGTTCTTATGGCAAAGCTTAAAGTGACAAACTGCAGCAAGTTCTAGTGTCCAGAAGTTTTGGCAGAGAGAAAGACACAAAAGATGCAAAGAAAGTGAATAGAAAAACAGGTGAGATAGCGAGAAAGTACAGAGAGAGAGAGAGAGAGAGAGAGAGAGAGAGAGAGAGAGAGAGAGAGAGAGAGGCAGAGAGAATAAGAGAAGAGACTAATGTTTCTTGAGTGTTGCTCTCCTCTTCCCAGTGGCTAAGCTAAGTTGCTGAAGTTGGTTATGGAGTGAGAGGCATTTATCTCTTCAGCACAAGGCATGCAAAGCTAATTAACCACTCAACTTTCTCAATTTCACTGCTTTTGTAACAGCAAGTAGGAGTTGTGACAGTGGTGTGAATCAATAGTGGTCAGTGAAATAAAGAAACAGGAAAATCCATAATGGAACAAAGCTTGAAGGCAAGGAAAGAAAACACAGAAGAAACAAAGACTTGAAAGGACCGTGATATGGAAACACAGGATTCAAGATTGGACTGTACACTGAGGTTGGACTGTACAGACTCCCTGTTCCACTTACTTCACAAGAGCTGAGAGCTACTAACATGGTAACTAGTTTAAAGATATAACCCACCAACTAGCCATTAGATCTAACCTATCAATTAGCCATAAGATCTATCAACTAGCTATAAGGTCTAATCTATTAACTAGCCATAAAATCTAATCTATCAACTAACCATAAGATTTAATTTATCAACTAGCCATGAAATCTAACCTACCAGCTAGCCATAAGATCTATCAACTAGCTATAAGGTCTAATCTATTGACTAGCCATAAGATCTATCGAACCTATCAACTAGCCATAAGATCTATCAACTAGCTATAATGTCTAATCTATTGACTAGCCATAAAATCTTTTTAATCTATCAACTAGCCATAAGATCTAATCTATTAACTAGCCATAAAATCTAACCTATCAACTAACCATAAGATTTAATTTATCAACTAGCCATGAAATCTAACCTACCAGCTAGCCATTAGATCTAACCTATCAATTAGCCATATGATCTAACCTACAAATTAACCACAAGATTTAATTGATCAACTAGCCATGAAATCTAATGTATCTACAAGCCACAAGGCCTAATTTGTCAACTAATTATAAGATCTATTAACTAGCCATATGATCTAAACTATAAACTAACCAAAGATCTAACCTATGAACTAACCGTAAGATCCATCAACTAGTCATAAGATGTAACTTATTAACTAGCCACAAAATCTAATACACAAACTAGCCAAAAGAAATATAAGACCAACTAGCCATAACATCTAATCTATTAACTAGCCATAAGCTCTAACCTATCAATTAGCCATAAGATCTAACATATCAACTTGGCAGAAGAGTTTCTACCTTACTTTAGGGACACCCTAGCAACTAACCGTAACCTACCAAGTAAGCCGCTGCAATCTACCTCTCAGAATCCCAGCTGTGCTTTAGATTGCTATAACAGGGCAAAAGCAGCCTCACCTACAGGCCCTAAAATTACATCCTGTGCTTCTTCAGCAGGGACAGAAATACACACACATTTTCCTCACACAAGAGCACAGCTTGTGTGTGACACCACACAGAGAGAGACCAGATGTAAGAGAAAAAGAAATCAAAGAATTAAACCGGGCAGTGGTGACACAGAGGACAGTCAGTTGTTGGCGTGGGGGTCGATGTGTTCCTGGTTTGAGATGATGGTGGAGTGGAAGAGCTTGATCGTTAGCGGTTAACACTGCTAGAACCTGAGACAGCGCTCCATTAAATTCTGTAAACAAAATTTCTCTCCTCCTTGAACTTCTCTTGCTTTTTCACACTAATGTTCTAAGGATTTATTATATATATATACAGCCATGGAAAAAATAAGAGACCACTTTCCCCTTTTTTTCTGTTCACTGTTTGTACAACTGGCGGCAGTGTGTGTGTAAAATGCACAGGTTGCCATTCTTTTATGAACTATTGCAGTGTGAGCTGTGTAAAAAAGAAATGCCTCCATATGTGCTGTAAGTGCAGTAGTGCTTGCATGGCAGCTGTTCCAGCAGCTTCACTCCTGATTCAGTTTCTGATGGGATGAAACAGAGCTCACACATGCACACACTATGCTCTTAACATCACTATTTTAATTGTTGCAGTTGTAAAATAATGTAAGAGTGGTGTGTAGTTTAACATTTCCAAGGTATAATAACTTATTTATATGTATTATTATTTAATTGTCTCCAAACATTTTTTTGTTTGGAATTTTGAATCAAGTGTGGTCAATAGTGTGTAAAACAATAGTGACGTGTACATTTTACACAGACACACTCCCACAAATTGCAAAAGAAAAAAAAATGATGCGGTCTCTTATTTACTTTAATGGCTGTGTACATATATATATCTCTTTATTATATATCTCAGTATTAAATAATATATTAAATAATATTAAGATTTGTTTTTTTGTAAAAAGTAGTTGGTATTTTGTGAGCTGGTGAGGAGAACACAGGTTCGGTTCCAGATTCCTCCTCGGTTCCTCCAGCCGTTGTTTGGATTTGTGAAACTCCATCAGCAGCTCCTGATTTAATTTAATGAAGTATCGCCTGAGCTGAACCAGGTATTCGATGAGAACTACAACATAAACTGAGTTTTCACGAGGTCAGGGAATGACTATGCAAACACATACCCATACATTACATCAGTATTTACTGTTTTAATATTATTTGTATGTACTTCAATATTGTATTTAAAAACCTACTGCCTATCTAAACAGGTTTAAAATATTTTAAATATAATTTTCTCAGGTGTCTAAGACTTTTGTACAGTTTTGATCTGAATAACCTACACGTGTCCTGCAGGACCAGCCGAAGCTGGACTGTACAAGACCTTCAAGGGGGGGTGATGGTTTAAATAACATTTACTTTTTAAATGTAGAATATTCCAACTGATGTCACATAACTGTATCAATCTGAAAGGATGGAAAAGCAAGATGGTGATTTGTATATGTATTTTTCTATGTATGTTTGGGGGGAATGCCCCCCTCAAATTGAGCTCTGGGTAAACCACTCCAGATGAAGCCCTTGTTCTACAGCAGTGGACCCTGTCTGTCTGCAGAGACACACAACAAATATTTCTCATCAGCTACAGGCGTCATGTTTACTGGGATAAAACAGAAGAAGAGAAATTGATTCTGTGCGCTTATTTGTAATCTCTCATGCTGCTTTCTTTCGCTCTCTCTCGCTGGGAGTGAGATTAGGGAGGCTGTCCTTTTCTTTCAATTGCTGCTTTCTCTTTCTCTCGGTCTGTCTCTCTCTCCCTCTCACTCCTATATTTCTCTGTGATAACTCTCTTGTTCTCTCTCTTCCCTTTCTACATCTCTCTATGATCACTCTCTTGTTCTCTGGTGCTCTCTCTCTCCTCCTATTTTTCTGTGATCACTCATGTTCTCTCTCTACTATATGTCTTTGCAGTCACTCTCTTGTTCTCTCTCTCTCTCTTCTGATACTGCTCTGTAATCACTCTTGTTCTCTCTCTTCCTCTCCTTCTATATTTCTCTGTAATCACTCTCTTGTTCTCTCTTTCTCTCTTCCCCTTCTATATTTCTCTGTGATCACTCTCTTGTTCTCTCTCTACCTCCTTCTATATTTCTCTGTAATCACTCTCTTGTTCTCTCTTTCTCTCTCTCTCTCTCTTCCCCTTCTACATTTCTTGGTGATCACTCTCTTGTTTTCCCTCTCTCCTTCTATATTTTTCTGTAATCACTCCCTTGTTCTCTCTCCTCCTATATTTCTTTGCAGTCTTTCTCTTGTTCTCTTTCTCTCTCTCTTTCTCTATCCATGAGAACAGAAGTGCTGTAATGTGTTTTCATTGGGTACGGAGAAAAATGGGGAAAAGAGAGAGAGGCAAATAAAAGAGAGAGAGAGAGAGAGAGAATAAAAAGAAAGAGACATGCAGAGAAAAGGTGGGAAGAAAAAAGAGGGGGTAACAGGATTTAGGGCGATGGGCGAATGGTAGGGATGAGAGAAGAAAATGAGAAGATGTGAGTGAGTGAGTGGGTTCTGGCTTGGAATCGAGCTGTTGCAAACTTTAGGGGCTTATTTTTCCCCTCCATCGAGCTCCTATAACTGCTGCCATTTTGGATTTATAACTCCACCGCTTTAGCGAGTCTTACACGCTCTCTCTGATCTAACTCAATGTCTGGGAGCGAGAGAGCGAGGGGGAGAGAGAGCGTGGAGAACCTGAGGGGGGTGGAAGGAAGAAGAGCAGAAAAAAGCAAAGAAGTATAGGAGGACAAGCAGTAAAAAGAGAAAAAAATAACAAAGAGGAAAACATAAAATAAAAGTAGAGCAGGAAAAGAGCAATAAATAGGGGGAGACCAGGAAAAACGAGCAAAAAAACTTTTCATTTCCACCTGCGGCTTCTCAACACTGCCCTCGAAAACCAAATAAATAAGCTCTCAATGCCCTCCAACAGCAGAGGTGGCGAATGCAATTTGAATGGTGTGGTTTCAGAGAGACCCTGCTGCTGTGTGGGAGACCCAACAGTACACACACAATCGCTATGCAGTCTGGACCATTATAGAGGTTACACAGTCAGAAACACAGAATTAAAGCTGAATGGTTCAGGTTGCAAACAGTATATAAAACACACACATTTGCAGTCACAGTCAAATAAATGATTCCATATAAAATCACACAGTAAACAGTCAAAATATACAGTACAAGAAACATCATTAATGTTGGACATCTTCAGGTGTTACAGTAAATGTTAAAGGGACCTTATTTGTGCAATAACTTTTCCAAAAAAGCTGTTAAGAACATTTACTCGTCCAATGGTATAATGACATTAGAAATCAGATTATTTGTCAGGTTTTAACCCTCTGAGTTTTTTTGTGGGGAAAAAAAGGGCAGGGACGGGGAATACTGGGCAAAACAGGCTAGTTATGTGTTTTTAAATCTGTTTAAATCTGTTTATTGGTAGTTTGTTTAAAGATTAGGGACGTTTTGGATGCTAAGCTCAACTTTTGGTTTTCAGTGGAAAGTGGGATCTGAAAAGTTTATCCAAATTATTCAAACGGTTATGTGTGTTTAGAAACAGGTTTATAACTGAGAGCTTTCCTGTTGGTATCGTCCAATCAAAGGAAGCACAAATCATTCGGAATAATCCTAAACCGTTCCGGATTGGGGGAAGAACAACAGCTCTCAGTGTTTAGAGTAAGGTCGGGTTTAATTTGCTGTTAGGTGGTTAAATTCTGTTTATCTCTCTCTCTCTCTCTCACTCTCTCGCTCTCTCTCTGATTATGGCTTTAACCCTTTGAGTTAAAAGAAAAATAAAGGTCCCCTCCCTTTCTCGCTCTCTGTCTCCTTCCCCCCTCCTTATTTCACCTCTCTGTTCTGCTAGATCATTCCACTAACAGGCTACTGTTATTTTACATAATTTAACTAATGATCTGCTTGTAAGGTTCTGGAGTTACTCTATGTAAAAATAAATGTAAAATTTGAAATAAAAATATCCCTCTCGCGAATTATTTCTCTGCAATTTGGTTTCAGTTGGAGAAGAAATAACAGAGGAACTTGAATCTTTCATAGACATCATAAGATTAAGTTGACATAAATATGCCAATGCAACATTTTTGAAATCCTTGCATATTATGCGCTCCTTTTTTTTCTTTGCTAAATAAAGTAATTAAAATTAAAATGTCTTAAACTGGCATATCTAAAAAAAAACAAAAAAAACAAAAAACAGATGGACTGACAGCAGAACTTCAATATTCAAACTGTGATGTAACCTTTCTGCATCATGCATGGATCTACAGATTGGGGGAGTGACGTTACCTAATACTCTAAACTGCTCTGACCTCTTTTTTCAAACTACTTTTTAGTATCTGACTGAGGCTGTTTTTGCCAGCATTCGAATGTAGCCAGAACAAGCATGTGTTGTAACATCTTTAATATCCAGCTGTGGCATTTACCATCAGCACTGAAGAGAAAGAGAAGGGAAAAGTGGCAGGAGTCACAAACTAATAACCAAAAAATCGATTTTAGAAATTAACCACCTAGATCATCACAAACAAGACATATGCGGGGTGGAAGGGCGGGGTGTGTGGCACTCAAAGGGTTAAAGTTGGAGTCAATTTGAATGCTCGGTCACGCTGATGGACAAATGATTGAAAGTCAGTCCCTTTAACTTTTAAAGATGCTCGTGATTAAAGAGCACAGTAGTGCGTTCGCTCAGACTGTTGTGAATTAGTACTGGCATCTATGGTTAAAGGCGAGTGAGGAAAAACATTCACAACAGCCAAGTACGCTGGAATGTACAGTACAGTACGTGTAAGCAAATGGAGAAGGCTGTGAGCTGGGCGTTGTGGGGAGGTTAGGGGAAGGTTATGTTGGGGTTATTGGTAGGATTAATACTCTGAAGAGATGCAGGCCCATATCAGCATGTGCAGAAATCCTTAATAAAGCTGCTTAGTTCATAAAGAACTGAATATATATCATACGTATCAGTAATGTAGCCCATCGATCAATGATGAAATGATTAGTATTCCAGTTTAAAGCAACACTAATCTTATATATTCTCTGGCAAATACATTTTACACTGTAATTCAACAGATTATGATTTTACATGTGAGGGACACTAATTAGCATCTTGGCATACATTAACACACAGTACATTACAAAAAATAAATGCATTTTCTTTTTGGTATAATTCTAGAGTAAAAGGCCTGTGAGCCAATAACTAAGTGCAGCAAGCTTTGATGGGTCTGACCCTCTTCCAGAGATGAGGTTAAGTCAATTAGGCGGTTAGCTGGTTAGGTGCGATTAATGGTGTTTATTACCTTTGTCGAGTAGCCAATCGTCTACTACCCGACCAAGTCTGTACGGGATTCTTTGTCTGGCAATAGCCAGGCGCTCATTATCAAAGTTCCCTTTAGAGAATTTGGAGAAAAAAACAAACAAAAAACAAACAAACAAACAAAAAAAACAAAACAAAAATTCAGCATGTTAGAATCTCAAGAGGCTCAAAAGTTAAATGATTAGAGGTCAAATGGGCAAAAGGGCATAGACATAGGTTATGAACTTTAAAATCAGCTTTAGGGTTGTGGATCAGAAGCTGTGAAAGAACTGAACTTTCTCCCGTTAAACCGTTTTGTGGGTTAGATCGTTAACAAAGCTTTAGTTACCATGTGTTTTTAAAAAGTGGTTTATTTATGAGCTGGTGAGTTTAAGGTATTTATGAGAGATTTAGAAATTCAGTATTTACTGCTTCATTACAGGAACATGTCATATTAAACACAAACAAACAAAAACAAAGATGTTACATTAGGAGAAAAAAAAACACTCAGGAATGATAGTCACCAAAAAAATGCTGCATTTATTTCAGAACTATTGCACAGTTTTAATGAAAGGAAGACATTTTCTGCCTGAATTGCTATTAAGTGTGTCCTTCTTTGACAGAAGCAAAGTCTAAACACAAGTCACAAGGTTAAATGGAGCTCTGCTGGAGCTAATTCAGCATGGATGGCTTTCCTCAGAAACAAATTTTGCAGGAATAACAAATGCTCTGCTACTGCGAAGAGCATTAAATATAGATTGGTTTCAAGATTTTCAAACATTTATTCACTTTTACCACACCAAACCCGTTTAAAAACTTCTCTCAAGGCAAAAAAATAAGAAGATTACAACACACGGGGAAGGTTTCCTGCTCTCTCTCTCTCACTCTTTCTCACACACACACACACACACACACACACACACACACACACTTATATGTTTTATTTGCACCTTTTGAGACCCATAACAGCCTTTACAACACAGTGAGTGGTGAAAAAAAACTATGTTCTACATCACTGACAGCTGCACAAGGCCCTGAGGCTGGCGCTTTGTCTAAAGGAAAGGGGTCAGGGGACTAGACTTGGTTTAAAGCAATTACTTTTTCATTCGCTAGCTCCAGGTCTCAGATCAGTCTGCAGAACAGAAATGAAAACCCACACCAGCCCTCCAGGAGAAACGTCAAAACACTCTGAACTAGAAAACTAACTTCTCATTAGGATGCCTAGTGTCCAAGTCGCCCTGGCGATCTGGTGCATGCTGTACGCCGGGGTAGCTCAGAATTTGGTCGGTTAAATCCCGATTGGCCGTGCTGTAGACTGAAATGCACTGTTTTTATCAGTTTGACAGGAAAACTACTTTTTTTTCAAGCCTAAATAGTAGCCAGTCACCCATATCAGACAGTGACAATAGTAAGCCCTTCACAGAAAGAGACAGTTGCATTGTAAAAAAGTTAATGTAGTTCATGGCTGAGCCGTTGTTTATCACTTTGTTTGCGCATCGATCCATGGACAGACTCCTAAGTGAGCATAAATGGCCTCGCTCTCTTTAGGTCGGCAGGAAAGCCCTCCCTCTCCCTTTCCAGAATTGGCAGTTAGCGACCAAGATTGAGAATAAAGTAAACCAAGATAGAGTGTGCCACTTCAAGGCGATGAGACATGAGTTGTGGCATTTTCTTCACCCCTCCCTCTGTCCCAGAAGACGACTTAACAGAAATAAAACTATTTTAGCTCAAGAGAAAATGTGAGTTTAGGCTAAAAAATAGTCACAGCGGTCTAGCAATCAGAAATCTTCACTGTAACCATGAAGGCATAATCACTAACTATTAGCAAAATGGCTAGAATTTCCTGCTGGAGTGAGTGGGACTTGAGTCTTTGTTATCTGCAGGACCACGTGACACGGCCAGCTGTCGCTTCATTTGTTGAGCTTTTCAATGATGTTGTATAAGTGAATAAGAAAACAGAAAATAGTTAGAAGTCTGTGTGTGTGTATGTAACGAGTTTTAAAGCAGCACCTATTGAGATTTTATACATTTCAGATTCAGGTGAAGAAGATCTCATTCCTATTCAATGAGAAGGACAAATTATTTTGTGCCAAATCGTCCTCGACTGGTTTCGGCTTCACTCGTGCCCTACCCCAATTAGGGGCAACTGCTGCTTAAACCTCCGGCGGAGACTGTTTACCTGATCTTGTTGTTTATGGACTACAGACTCTGTTACTCCTCAAACAAAATTGACCTCTATGGACACTTAGTGATACCAACTCTGTTAGCCGTAGATGGCCTATCTGTCAATAACCT
>JBBPCZ010000089.1:1639819-1651662 GCA_037974445.1 Brycinus macrolepidotus
CTGGATTCTGTAAAGCTGCTTTGTGACAACTTGGTTGTAAAAAGCGCTATATAAATAAAATTGAATTGAATTGAATTAAATTATTTTATTGTTTCCTGGAATAACTGCAGCATTAACAGTCCTCTAAGATTAAAAATGATCACATTGAGTGATAAACCCTGCAAACTCTTAGACAACAGGAGTCTCTCTGTGTGTGTGTGTGTGTGTGTGTGTGTGTGTGTGTGTGTGTGTGTGTATTTGAGTGTGTGCAACAATTTCTTTAAGGTTTAATGTCGCACCTGTTGAGATTTTATAAATTTCAGATTCAGGTGAGGAAGAAAATACAGTGAAAAAAGGATCACATTAAGTGATATCCCACAAACCCTTAGACAATAGTTAGAAGTCTGTGTGTGTGTGTGTGTGTGTGTGTGTGTGTGTATGTTTCTGTGTGTATGTGTGTGCATGTGTAGGTAACAATGTAGCACCTATTGAGATTTTATACGTTCAGGTTCAGGTGAATGAGATCTAATTCCTATTTAATGATTTGCGTCAATGAGAAGAACAAATTACTTTATTATTTCCTTGAATAACTGCAGCATTAACTGTCCTCTAAACTCTCCCTCCCTCTTTCCCTCTCTCAGCAAGAGCAGGAGATGCTGTGAAATCAAAGTTGTCACTTCTTTAATTAGTTGAAGCAATCTTTTCCTTCCTCTCTCTTTCTCTCTCTCTCTCTCTCTCTCTCTCTCTCTAATGAAGGCACTCACTCCAATGCCACTGACTCCTAATTGGTGCTGCAACTCGACTGCAAACGACCTAATCAAAACCCCTCCATGGAGCTTTACCCAGAATTCCTGGCCGAGCTCCAAGAACACCAGCCACACGCGACAGCGTCCGTCACGGCTGCACCGCCACTGACCACCAGCAAAACACACTTCATTAACATGTAATTAAAACTTTGAAAAATGTTTGTCATGAAGGTCACACTGGGCAATTTTTGGTTGCCAGATGTTCCATTCAGACTCAGTTATCATGTTATGAAGTGAGCACTATGCATTCTCATACTTTATTAGTACGCTTTGAAAGCTGCATTTGCATCAGTATGCATGTATTCAGGGTAGAAGGAAAAAACACTGTAAACAATATACCTCATTCTCCTTTTATGCAACAGACTTGGCTAATTACATTGTTGACTAAATATAGAGACGATACGAATGGGAGAGGATACGAAAAGATGGAAAATGAGCAACAGTATTTCTGCGCTCATTTTTCAGAAGAGTGTATCGCAATAAGGCTCAGTGTAAATAAAAAGGTATTATTTAATATAATTTTTTTTATATAGTTCCATGTAATACTCTTACATGTTTCTACCAATTTTTAAGCCAATTACTAATTAGATGAGTCAAACTGGCAGCTAGTGCAGCATTTGAGTATTTTTTGGGTATTATGAGTATTTTACCTATCTATCTATCTTTCTATCTATCAATTCACATGTGTATACATATGTATAAAAATATATATATAGTGTTTATATCCACCTCTCTTACTGACCACAGCATTTTGTGTACATAGCATAGTGTATTTATTACAAAGCATTTTCAGAGTATTTTCTGGAGAGTTTATTTGGCCTTTATACTATATTTTATATTGTTCTTGTCTCTGTGTCTTGTGCGTTTGTCTGTGCAGTCGTTGCATAAGCAGTTATAAAAATAAAGTTTTCTGTTTCTCATTCTATTGTTTTTTCTCACAGCTTGGTAGCTGTCCATGGTGCTGGACAGATCAGAGAAGCTGTCCAAGGTGCTGAAGACATCAAAAAGATTTAAAAATGTTGGGAAAGACTGACTCTAAGGCCTGCAGTGAAAGCTGCTCTTGGTTTGGATGCAACACTACAGAAATCAACCATCCATTGAGAGAAAATTATGCTTATTCCAGTCTAAAATGACTGATTTACATGGAAAATGTACAAAACAAGCAATGAGTGTCTATTTTCAAGGTCAGGATTAACACAGCATGTCATTTTCCAATGTAAAATGTGTTTACACTGTCTACACTCTGTGCAAACAGTTTCTACAGTTCAATTCATGTATTCTCTAAAAGCCGATTACTTAAAAAAGTAAAAGGCTGAAAATTTGAACTGAATTGTTTCCAAAAGAATCACAAAGGAATCAAGTCAGGCTTGTGGTCCTGCTCTTCGTCCTTTGTTGGACTGTCTCGGGGACTGGAGGTGTGTTAAGGCGACGGGCCGTGGAGGGAGTTAAAGCAGTGGTGTGGGAGCTGTAGGATAATCCGTGACTCCCTCTTCGGATTTACTAAACATTTCCGGCCGTATCCTCCCCGCACTGTCCTTCTGCTAACCAGCTCAATTACACATCCATCAGGCCTCAACACTCTCAGAGCTTATATATCCACCCCTCAAAGGCGCGCGCACGCACACACACACACACACACACACACACACACACACACACACACACACACAAAAGCAAACTATTCACCAAAAGACATTCATAAGGGAAAGACATTTTTATAGTGGAAATACTGAGAGAGAAAGTAAAGAAGGACAAGGATGAGACTGAGAGAGCATCTGTGACAGAGAAAAAGAGACAGTGAGAGAGAAAGAGAGTGAGAGAGAGAGAGAGAGAGAGAGAGAGAGAGAGAGGGCAAGCGAGATTGAAACAGAAAGAGAGAGAGACAGAGAGGGGCAATAGCGGTGCGTGTGTCTCACGGGAAGCATCTGCCTCACTTTATTAAGGTGACCTAGTGCCAAAGCAGAGCACCATTTGAGCTCAGACTCCACAAGAAAGACAAACACTGAGAGAGAGAGAGAGGGCAGAGCTAAAAGATAAAACAAAAGAAGGCTCCAAGACCAAACAGATCCACCACGACTGTCTGTCTACTGCTGTTGAATCTGGCTTTTTGTGGCTGTGCTGGTCAACAGTGCAGCAATGTCCTCTTTCATATTGCATTTTAATATCTAGCTCCCAGAATGAACCAGTCCTTTCATTCTCATAAATGTTCCAAAATTGTTCTTATCTTACATGTACAATCCTTGGTACAACTTGTATATTCCTTCACTTTAACTGGAACAGAACCTTTACATTATGTAAAATTTTAAAAACTTCATCTCAGTTACAAAAATGCCTCTTTAAAACACCAGCCTTTGAAAGGTTCTTTTGAGAAGTTCTTTTGTGCCAAAGCAGAAGAGTGCTAATAGTTATCTCTCTATTTAGTCATTTTTAAACATGTCAACCCTTAAGGGATTTTGCTACTTTATTATATCTGCTTTGACCATGTGTACCTGTTTAAAACTGTAGATGGCAAGCGTTATTAAAATGTAATATACATGCTAACCAATCACAACTCACAGCCCACCAGCAACCACTTAATGAGTTCCTGAATGCAATAGAACAGAGCTGTGGAGAGTGCTAGAAAAATGAACAAGGTTGTGGTGGGTGTGGGGGGGGTGGCAAATAGAGAGCGAGTGGGGGCCACGGTGACACACAGTATTAATAAAAAGGGCATTAGACTAAAAAAGATTAAAAAACTGCCGCTCTAAAGAACTCCTCTGGCATCTTCATATTTAAGGGTGCGCTGAACAATAAGGCTACATCATTTATTAAAGTTAATTTCCCAATAATTAAGTGAATTATATAATTACCACTGTCTAAAAGTGGGGTCCTGCAGTTCTGAGCTTAACCACTAGGAGGCATTCGGAACACCTCTAGCCATCCCCCTGCTGGAAGTGCTCCATGTGCTTACCCAAGATTCCTGGGGTGTGTTACGCACCTCTAAGTGGGTCGTGGGCAAACGCAATGTGTTTTAACATTCCTCTTCTAAAGACCCCTCCTCCTTCTTCATGTTCCCTCTGTTCAATTGGGACACCCCCCGTATACCCCCCCACCCTCCCCCTCCACCCACACCCCTCTTCTCCACTCTTTCCTTCATCCTTTCCTCCCACTGGAGTCATGGATAACAAACATGTCTTCCTCAGCGAGACATCAGACGCAGAACCTTCAAAGCAATCTAGAAATAGAAATTCTGTATCCGATGCAGCCACACATACACATACGTGCACGGCACGCGCAAAAGCACACAAACACACACACACACTCCCAAAAAAAAAAAAAAAAAAATGCCCTGAATGACATCACAATGCGGCACAACAAAAACAAACAAGAAAAAACAACCAAAACTCCTTGGAGATCCAGAGGTTACGGTGTAAAATGAATAGGGCCACGCATGCAGCCTTGAGGCACTCCTCTGTCCAAAAGGCTACTCTAATGCCACGTTTAACATCACAATGGCCACCCAGCGACATGCCTGCCACTACACTTGCACTGTTGCCGTGGAGATATGCACCTCTGTTGTTCAGCAATAATGGAGGTGGATAGATCAACCTTTTCCAGACAAAAAGAGAGAGATAGAATAAGTGTGGGCAGGCCTAGATAAGAGAGATCTCCTCCGATCTCTGTTTGTCTCGCAATCTCTCTCTTTTCCCTCCTCACTATCTCTCTGTACACATCAGATGTGTGTGATAATCTGTTTACTCAGCCTAATAATTTGAAGACGTGTAAATGTAAATATGATCTAATACATTTACATTAATGTGAGGCAATATATTCACATGAACAGCATCATCAGTATAATATACAAAGACAAAAAGTTAGATTTGTTTTTAAGATATGTAGTTGTAGTGGCTTAATAATCTTGGAATCAGTGGGTTAAAATGTAAATAATTTACAGGAAAACCTACAAATAACCTAAAACAGAAATGCTAATATCAATACTGTTCTGCACTTAACTCTCCCCTTGTGTCTCCCTGTCCTATAAAGGAAAGACTGTAGAGGGTTAGAAAAGACTTGCGAGTACACACACACACACACACACACACACACACACACACACACACACACACACACACGACACTGTTGCTTTCATCACCATCATCACCTTATGGAAGAAAAGTGCACAGAAAACACTCCAGCATCACTTGGGCCTGTGCAGGTTTGGTGTGGTAACAATAAAAGGAATCTGATTAAAGACCATGAGAGGCACATTTCTAATTACATTTCCACCAGAGAATATCTTCCTTTCACACACTTCAGTGGAGCTTTACCTACTGACCCTGAGAGAGAGAGAGAGAGATGGAGGGAGAAGGAGAGCTGCACTAGTCTCCTGCACTGTAATCTACAGTGTGTTGGAGTGTGTGTGTGAATTTAAGTAGGTGCATGTTGTTTTTCTAGCAGATGCTATGATACTTATGTGGGAGACTTATGTGTAACTTGACTCATATGAACACACACACAAACACACACAAACACAAACACACACACTCACACTCACACACACATGCACTGCAGGCATACAAAGTCATCCAAGTGGCCATGTTCTTTATTGTGAGATGTTTTTTTGTAGTAAAACTGTGTGTGTGTGTGTGAGTATGGGATTAGATTTAAGTGATTTCCACAGTGCAAACAGTGTCTCATCTGTCCCTCCTCCCTCTCTCTTTTAAAGGAGTCATAATTTTAACAAAGCTTCTGCACTGAATTGTTCATGTATATGATCCATTTACTTCCAAATGTTTCCTAATCCAACAGAAGCAACGCACACTTGAGTGCATTTCCTACCTGAAGGAAAGCGTTCGATGACGGGCTGGTTGTCCACCTGCAGTGTGGCGTTTCCGCCGCTTCTAGTGAAGCGCACCACATGATATTTGCCATCGCTCACCACCACCCCACTCTCCTCAATCGCTATGTCGTCCGTTCCAACGTTGAAGATGACTCCGATCTTCCCCCGCTCCTGAGAGAGAAAGAGAGAGAAAATCATTTAAACTACCTTTACAGACTGATGAATGGACTGATAAGTGATATAGATCGGTTTAAAAGCTTTTGAAATACTGTAATGCTGTACAGTCAAACAAAAAGAGAGAGAAAAAAGCAGGGAGAGAGAGACAGAGAGAGGGAGAAAGAGAGAGAGAGAGAGAGAGAGAGAGAGAGAGAGAGAGAGAGAGAGAGAGAGAGAGAGAGAGAGAGAGAGAGAGAGAGTTAAAGTGCTATTAAGATGAAAAGATGGATGAGATACACAGAGTGTGAAAAGCAAATTAGGCTTATATTACAGACTTTAAGATACAGACTCATCATTCTCCAAAAAAACATAACCATTCTCCACCAAACTTCATCATTCTTTAAGAAACATTATCATTCTCCACCAAATTCTATCATCCTTTAAAAAATATTGTCACTCTCCTCCAAACTCCATCATTCTTTAAGCAACGCCAAAATTCTTCACCAAACTCCATAATTTTTCAGGAAATCCCACCATTCTCCACCAAACATGAGCCTACTCCAAGAAACTTTACTAACTCAAGCATTTTTAAACAAATACAAGAAAAATTCTCCAGCAAACACCACCATTTTCCAACACACCATCATTCTTGGTAGTCATTAAAGGTTAACACACACATATGAAGCCAAGGTACACAATGTCTGTGTTTGTTTCATGGCATATGTTCACTGTTAGAACAGGACCTTGTATCTCCAAACAGGTAACTTTACACAATAGAAACTTTAATGTAGGTTGATACAATGAGATTTAATTCCACATATTTCCACATAATCCCACTATTCTATTCTATGTTCATATAATATAAGAAGAAATTATGTCTAAAAACAGACAAAAAATAGGATGCATGGTTTGGTCCTGACACAGACAAGATGTGTGTTTGTCAAAATATATTAATCAGACTGTAGATTTAGTGACGAGTACTGGAACAAATAAACTTTGTGTGTGTGTGTGTGTTTGTAGGTCTGCCAATTTATCTCCTACCCCTCTCCCAGCCCATTTCATATCTATTAGAGGTGACAGCCACCTACTGCTCACACTTCATTATTGTCTCTCTCTCCCTCTCTCTCTCTCTCATCCTCCCCCGTCCCTGACTCCCACACCCTCTCTCTCTCTCTCCCCCTGTGCCTCTGCCCTTTCTGTCAACAAAGGTCAAAGTCATTTACAGAGACAGAAAAGAGAAAGAGAGAGGGAGAGAGAGAGAGAGAGAGAGAGAGAGAGAGAGACAGACAGAAAGAAAGAGAGAGAGAGAAAGAATATACTCATACATTACTTTAATATAAGAGACATTAAATAATATATAATTGATCTCTTATTTATCATACTGTAATATTTTATTGACTGCTGGAGGTGATTAATGATGTCATTGGTTGACCCATGATGATCCAGTCATGTACTTCGAAAGTGATTGAACATTAAAGTTCATTCCACAGGCAGAATGGCCACTATTCAAAAAACTTTACACATCTTTAGATCCCATCTGTTTGATAACAGTTACGCACATAGAGCGTTTTCTGTCTATGCTGAGATTTGAGTGAACAGGGAGTGGAAAGAAAGTTCTCAGCCATCTTTTCTTCCTGCTCCCTGGTCCATCTCCCTAACTAATTAGCAATATGCATGTATTCATAAACCAAGACACGCCGAGACATACCCTTTTATGGCTGAAGAATGGCTTTGGCTTTAGGCAGCTCATAAATATTCATTCTGATTAAGTAATTTTCTGGGATCCCCCCCTAAAATGTAAAAGTGGCTAAAGCTGTGATTTAATTGAGCAAACAGGGGTTGTTGGGTAAATTAATGATGAGACTAATCGCAGGCTAATTTATGCGCATCCTATCCACCGTTTGCCCTGAGACATGCTTCTGAAACATTCCGATACAGTGGGAAACGTTTTTCCAGCAAATGCTACAGCCAGTTTCCTGAACGCCACTGCCTCGTGTCTGTCAGAAACGCAACCTCAGCTGGGAAAGAACCACGAGTGCAAAATCGGGGGTTAAGAGAGTTTTTCACAAGAAATATCCAGTAAATATTGAAGATCAAACCACAGCTTGAGATCCTCCTCAATTCTACAGCAGCAGAAGTAGAACAATATGTTATCTGGGTGCTCTGCAGAGCTTTATATGGTATCAATACAGGGGGCTGAAACATCCACACAGTCGGAAGAAATGTGTAGTTAGACTGACAGATCGATATATTGATAGATCAAGAGTTTTTCTTTTGAGACAAAGAGAAAGAAATGATGAAGAGCAAACAGTTGGAGGCACAGATAAGGTGATAATTCTGAAAAAGAGAGAAGGCCAGGGAGATATTTACACAAATTAGCATTTGTGTTCCACAACATTAGATCCTTTTCTCCGTGTTAAGGATGGTGAGGACCCTGTTAAAGCAGCATCTCTAGCACAGGGTTTTAAATCCTCTTGCAGTGCTGTAGTAATGACATTTTAATGGCTGCTTACCCTCCACTCAGCCTCATCTGACCTGACTCTCACGGAGCTGCTAAGATATTGGAACTGGAAAGTTAGTTAGACATTTATTTTAAGGTACAAAATGTAAAACTTTAAGCTCCTTAAAACCATTTTTTACTGGCAAGAACAGTTAAAAAGGCAAGGTCTTTCAAGTCACACCAACATATCATTCCCCTACACACCCTCCAACACATTCCATAATTCTCCAAACACCACCATTCTCTACCAAACACCATAACTCTCCAACACACCCAATCATTCTCTGCCAAACATCATTCTTCCACACATTCCATCATTCTCCAAACACCTCAACAACTCTACAACACATCCTATCATGCTCTACCAAACACCATCATTCTCCAGCGCATTCTATCATTCTCCAACCAAACATTACGATTCTCCAACCAAACACCACAACTCTCCGTCATCAACATACCTCACAAGCACCATCAATCTCCATCAAACACCATCCATCTCCAATACACCCCATCGTTCTTCAACACACCCCACCATTCTCTAAGCACCATCAATCTCCATTAAATACCATCATTCTCCAACACACACCATCATTCACTGCTACTCTCCAACAAACACCAACATTCTATACCAAACACCATGATTCATCACCAAACACCATAAGTGGCCACTAAACATCACTGATTTCCAACACAAACATAACATTCTCCACCAGACACCATCATTCTGCAAACAAACATCATCTTTCTCCAACAAAACATCATTTTCCAATAAAACATCATAACTTTCCACCTAACACCAACATTACACACCAAACACTGTGATGTTTGTAGTAAACACCATTCAATACACATTATTCTCTAACACACACCACAATTTTCCAACAAACACCATCATTCTCCAACCAAACACCTTCATTTTTCAATCAAACACCATAACTTTCCACACCAAACAATGTGATTTTTTTACCAAACACCATCCAACACACACCAGCAACACACACCACCATCCTCCATCATAAACCCTTATTTTCCATCAAACACCATTATTTGTCAGAAACAACTAACAACCATCATCAATCTACTGCTGTAATGGACAGCTGGCTGAAAGAACTGAAAGCTAAAAGAAACTGGCTGAATGGAAAAGAACATTCTATAATCCCATCACTCACACACAGGTATAAACACCCATTCAAAGTTTGTTGGTTTTTGCTGCAGTATTTTAAGTTGGTGCAGTTCTGGGTGTGAATATGGAAGCCATTTGCAACAGTAGTTTGGTGAACAATACTGAGTAAAAGGCTAAAGGAAAGGTTTAATTCAGCAGTGAAAGAGAGGTCCATGGAGCTTTGATGGCCATTTTTTCCTCTGACAGCAGCTGAGCAAAGCTGACAGTTGACTTTACAACAGTAAAGTAACACTTTGAAATCCAAGATAAAGGACTGGTCAGAAATGTTCAGCATTCAAGTGGAGACCTACAATTTGGACATCAAGTGGTGCCAAGACACTGACAAGGTTATGCAAAATGTATTTAATGGAAGCGACCATGATTGCACTCAAAGGCGCAGAGGAACGGATTCCATTAATTCTTTCTCTCCCAGGAGGTGGTGCCTGACGGATCCATTCTGAATGATTCTGCTGTGAAAAGCAGGGGTCCTGCAATAATTTATAATGTGGTGACAGGAAAAAAGGGTCACAATGTTTACAACACAACTACAACCTTTCATTTATGACTCAAACCCACTAGTGCAGCTTCATGTGTTTTCTAAATGTTTATATGTAATATGAATGATGGTAAAATCTGAAAAAATGGGTTTTCCTTAGGGACTATTTTGCCGACTAATGCCCAACATATATGCCTCCATCATCAATTTAAGTAAAGAAATATGCTTTAATACAAACCCTTCTTTAAATTAGACATCCTAATCATTTTAAAGTAACATTTCACATCAAATCACTCTGAATTACTTATCTTCATCTCAGCTATTGAATTACAAAGAAATGTAGAGAAATTGGAGGAATTCCCCTTTAAGTAAATACATCTAGGACATATTTTCTATAGAAAAAATGAAAAAAAAAGTATATTCATCTGGTCACACAGTTTCTGTATCTCATGATTTATTACCATGTCCAGTGAAATTATCTTATCTCAAAGCTTCATCTGTGAACTGATGTCATAAAAGACGCTTTTTTCCCATCCAATATGCATTTCCTTCACTCGGGGATGTACGCCTGACCTTCTGGAAAACTGAAGAGCAGGATTTTAAAGCTGGAAGGTGTGGATATGGAATGAATTATGTTGGTTCATTAAACTTGAGAATTTTAAGTGAGTAAATGATAGAGAGAAAAACCTTGATGATCCAAAAGGGCCTTTAGGTACTCCAAGATCAAAGTTTCTTTTGAAGCTTTGAACATGTGTGTTTTTTTCTGCTTTCTCTTCGCTCCATGTATGAGCTCTGTCAATTAAAAATGAAATCTTGAGGGGGTGTTCAACATGCATATAAAACATCACATACAGTGAAAGCCTCCATGCTGTTGGAGTCGATCTGATACTGACCTCTTTCTTCAGATGAGCAGAAAGACATCTCTTTTTTTTATATATATAGCAACATCTCTTGCCCTCTCTCTCTTGCGCTCTCTGGTTCTAATATACTGATCAGCCATAACATTAAAACCACCTGTCTAATATTGTGTAGGTCCCCTTGTACCACCAAAACAGTTCTGACCTGTCGAGGCATGGATATGGAATGGCACTTCTGCAGCCGATCTTTAATGCCCTGTATGTTGTGAGGTGGGACCTCAATGGATCAGACTACTTTGTCCAGCATGTCCCACAGATGCTTAATGAGACTGAAGATCTGGAGAATTTGGAGGCCCAGTCAACACCTCGAACTCAAGTTGCTGAACTGTGTTTGTAGTGTGGCACGGCTCACTGTCCTGCTAAAAGAAGTCACTGCCATTAGAGAATACCATTGCCATGAAGGGATGTTCTTGGTCTGTAACAATGTTTAGGTTGGTAGTTCATGTCCAAGTAACGTCTACATGAGAGCAAGACTGAAAGTTCCTCAGCAGATCATTGCCCAGAGCATCACACTGCCTCCACCAGCTTGTCTTCTTTCCATTGTGCATCCTGGCATCATCTCTTCCCCAGTTAAGCCACGCACACACACCCGGTCGCCCACATGATGTAAAAAAAACAAACAAAAAAAAACATGAGTCATCAGAACAGGCCTCCTTCCATTGATCCATGGTCCAGTTCTGATGCTCAATTGTAGGCACTTTTGGCAGCAGACAGGGGTCAGAATGGGCACTCTGACCAGTCCAGACTCATACATAGCAAGCTATGATAGACTGTGTGTTCTGACACCTTTGTGTAATGCCCTCATGAATGTGTAATCTAAATTTATAACACACAATTATGATCAATACATCTTTTTATTACTCGTTCACTCGCTCTCTGAGGGTGAGCAGATTTCATCTGTAGCCTGAGGACACTGCATGAATGCCCCTGTATCTCTCTCTCTCTCTCTCTCTCTCTCTCACACACACACACACACACACACACACACACACACACACACACACACAC
>JBBPCZ010000089.1:1673560-1687360 GCA_037974445.1 Brycinus macrolepidotus
AATCAACTGGTTTTTTGCACGTATTCTAACGTTAACTGTGCTAGCAGAAAGGAACTATGTCACACACAGAAAAATGGCTTAAGCAAATAAGCAAATTAGCCGTATTATCCAGCTATGTTCTGGGAATGTGTATATATATACGCACAAGTCGTATGGGGATAACTCGATGCTGTTAAAAAATAAATCTCTGTATGTGTGTGTGAAAGAGACTGAGCTGTATAATCCCGCTTTCTTTGTGTGAGGGCTATCAGTAACGTCTCCGGCTTGTCACATGCTTATCTCTTGCCCCGTGTGCCCCTCATACATGAACAACTGCCTCCCTCGCTGCAATCTATAAGCGGACTTACAGGGGCTTTGGTATGGCAGACGCGTCCGCTATGAAGAATATTTGCGCCTTATCGAGCGTGCCGATAACTTGTGAAACATTCGGCGCGTATGGCGGCCTGGCAGGGACACCCTCTCGGGATGTGTGAGGCTTTCAGCCTGTGATACCTCTCACAATGAAAGCCAATCAGAGCGGAGCACGGGGGAAAAACAGCTCTGTTCACTCAACTCTTATCTCAATCTTTCATATCAGTCCTGCTGGGCAATGAAGGAGAGTGAGAGAGAGAAATGGACAAGACACATAGATAGAGAAAGTGCAGGGCGATAGAATAGAAAGAAGTAGAAAAAGTGAGCCAAGTATAGTCAGTTTTATTCAGGGCCCTTGTCATTTAAATCAATATTAAACTGTTAAATGTATTAAATTACCCAAGACACATTTAGTGGCTAACGTAGCTAACGTAAACTCATATTCCAGCAATTAGCACCATGTAAATGACATACCTAAACCATCGCACACTTGACTCAAATTGTGTTGAGATGTTAAATGAATGGTTGGGCAAATCTATTTTCAAGAATATGCCACTAAGACACGTTTGGATATTGATTCTTTAGTTTAGAACTGAAATGTTGGTAATAAACACTACAATTCAATAAACACCTAATTTTTCCCCTAAATGCATGAATAAAATCACTCAAACTGCATCCAGATCTTCTGTAAGGTGGTCCAGACTTGTGGGCATAGTTTAGAGCACAGTATGACTTACTGTGAGCTCTAAAAATGAACAAAACCTCACCACTACAGCCATTTTACAACCCTAGTGCTGAAGACGACTGATCTCGGATCCAACTCCTCGGTATTTATGACAACTGTTGTCAAAAAACTCATTCTAGATCAACATTCCTACTTCTGAGGGGGCAATGCTCCATTCAGTTTCAGTTACGTTCATTTTTATAGCTCACAATAAGTCATACTGTGTCCTAAACCACATCCACAAGTCTGCATCACCTTAATAAAAAGCTGGATGCAGTTTTATAGGGTTCAGAGAGGTTTTGGGAAGTATTTACGAAAAAGATTCAGGTGACTTGGAAATCTAGTGTTAGCAAAGTTAGCTCAACCGAAGAAGCAACATTTGAGCTCGAAACACGTTTTGGCAGATCAGCTACATCTGGACTAAGTGGAAAATTGTGTAAGTTTGATCTTTTTGGTAAACAATTTCTTAAAGTAATCCTTAATAGACTTGCTTATGTGGTTTTTAAGAGTGTACGGACAAAAGCAGGTAACAATTTTATTGATGGCAGTATGTCATTCTTAATCTATGTCATGGCTGACTACATGTGGAGAAAGGTGTTAAACAGCAACTTCTCCTGAACTATCGCTTTATTGGCATCACTGTCAAAATGCAATTTGGAAAATGCTATACACGGCAGTATGTCTCTCTAAATTTCCTTCCTTCTCTCTCTCTCTCTCCCTACCCCCTTCAGTGCCATCAGTAAAGGACACTACACAGGAGCATAACATCTGCTGACAAGTCTGTTATGTGCTGTCAATCAATCTGACACCATGCCAAACACAATGGGCCGGCTTTCCTCAGGGCATACTTGCACGGCAGGGTGTAGGGACATAAGGTGAACTAACCAATGGGAATGTCCCTGGCATGTCCTCCAGCCAATCAGTCATGAGGAACTGACAGTTGTGCAAAAGGATGTGAATAAAGATGATGCTAGTTATCACTGTAAGAAGAGAATGAGTTCTAAAAAGAAACAAATGCTCTCAAATGACAAGACGGTATCTGTACTTGATCATTTTTATCTTACAAGAATCTAAATGCATAAAACTCACAGGATAATGATGGGTGAGAGAGTGTGAGTGCAAAAGACCATTGATTCTTAGGCATGTTTAGGAATGTGTGTGTAAACAAAGACAAATTCTACAAATAATTATGGAAATGTCTTTGATGGAGCTGTACATACATCTATATTTTGACTGGTGTTCATACACTACTACTGTTCATATACTACTATATACAACTGTATGTGAAACAGTAGTATATTTTTTGACCGGTGCTCATATAGTACTGTGTAACTGCTGTACTAGGTTTCACAAGCTACTGTTCTAATACTGCAATGGACAGTGTATACTGTTCTACTATTACAGCACTGGGCTGTATATATTGCTCTACTATTACAGCACTGGGCTGTATATATTGCTCTACTATTACTGTACTGAGTTGGATATATTAGTCTACTATAACGGCACTGGCCTATATATATTTCTGCAGTATTACTGCACAGGGCTGTATATATTCCTCTACTATTATTGCACTGGGCTGTACATACTGCTCTGCGATTGCTGCACTGGGTTGTACAAATTGGTCTAGTATTGCTGTACTGGACTGTATATATTGCTGCAGTATTACTGCATTGGGCTAGACATATTGATCTAGTATTACTGACTACATCACTCTACTATTACTGCACTGGGTTGTACATATTGGTACAGTATTATTGCAGTACTGGGCTATGTACTTATATATAGCTCTAGTACTACTACACTTGGCTGTATATGTTGCTGTAGTATTACTGCTCTAGTCTGTGTATATTGTTGTAGTATTACTGTACTGGGCAGTACAAATTGCAATACTGGGCTGTATATATCGCTCTACTGCTGTTCTAACCTATATATACACTGCTATACACTGAAAGTACATAAAACAATTAAAGAAATGACAATACAGATGTTTAATCTTCTTATGCATAAGCACAGATATAGCCTGATTAAGCTATTCTGTGGGGTTAGCATAAGACCTGGTGTGAAAGGTGTAGTTCAGGTGCCCATGTTGGCTCTGACAGGCCTGGCAGACTGGCTCTAAGCCCATGCAGCTGAATCTCTTGAGCTACAGTGGTGACATTTTAGAGCCTCTCAGACCAAAAAAGCTTCACCCAAGCTCTTCAAAAAGCTGCTGTTAAAGGAGCAGGCGATTTTTCTCTTCTGTAAGCTTCAGTCTCATCTTGGCCTTTTCTTAGACCTCGAGAACGAGTAGCCTCTCACCTCTTTCAAAAGGTTTTCTCTCTGGAGTCCTTTCCTGAGAAGTTTTTTAAGACCTTGCCCAGACTCTGGAGTGAGCTTTGGCTTAAGGATGCAAATCGTTCAGCTAAAATGATATTACTACTAAAAGCCTTCTGTGTAGTTATCCTCATTGTGGGTTTTTATCACCTTTTACTCTGGAAACTAACTCATCAGTGTGACAAATGTTGGAAGACTTGTTTTAAAACATCTTTAAATGTAGAAATTATGGTCCCTTCAGGAGTTTTGCCAAAGCACTTTGGTGAGGAATAAACAGAGTACAGCTGAGCAGAATCTCACTGGTTCTTGATAACTTAAGAACCAGCAGGAGCTATTTGATTGGCTGTGGCAGAAGGGTTTTCTGGCAGTGGGTGGTGCTTGGAGCCAACTCGATAAAATCATCTTGTAATGGATTCTAGCATGCTGTTATTAGTGCCCTGAGTATTCCCTGAGAGCTATCCGGCCGCCTGGTGCATGGTTTGAGGAGCAGCAGGTGGCGTGTGTGTGTGTCCTGAGGCTTGACAGGGCCTCCTCTGATGCAGAGGGGAGGAATTAATTACTGTGGTCCTCGGCTTCACACTCTAGGAGAAGCATTAATCAATACGCCTCGGTGTGCATAGAGAGAAAACCTCCAGCAACCAAATCTCACCAGTGTCTCCAATCACAGGGTGTTTATCAAAGCAAACAAATGCGTGTGCGCACATACACACACACACACACACACACACACACACACACACACACACACACACACCCCACCTACCCCATTTTCACACCCAGTACAGTGGAATACATTAGCATCCAAAAGTCCCTGTGAAATAACTGTAAAATCACATAAACACAGACACCAAAAGCTTTTAAAGCTTTAGTATTTAAGAATCAGAAAACTTGATTGATTCCAGAGGAAACCTAATATTTCAAGTATAAGTCAAATAATAATTATCTGTTTACATTAAGCTCGTCAATTTATCTGCCTCAAGATCTGATCGCCACTATTGAAATATGAAGCATAGAAATTTCAACAACTTCTTCTAGACCTTTCTCAGTCATTTTAGAATCATCTGCTGCTCTGGTTATCATTCTTACATCTTTTTTCAGGTAATTTCCAAGTAAGTCTAAGCAATTTCCTAACTATCAAAAATAGCACTACTATATTGCAATGATTAAATATATTCATCTGCAAACAGATTAATCTGAACCTTTGGAATTTTAGAGCACAGCCACATTCAAGCCTTCTCCTACATACATGCAGCTAATATAGCCATTTACACACACACACACACATACACACACACACACAGACACACACACACACAAACAGCAGCACTGCAAAGGATGAAAGAAAGAGTCTCCCCATGGCAGTCTTATCTGCAGAGCCATCCAGCGTTATCTGAGCACCTTATCTGTGCCAGTGTGTTCATCTGAAGGCCCTGTCCCGACCCGCCTGCCACTGCACATCTGATCACATTTCCACATGCATAATTAAAGTGGCACCGTACAAATGCACTCCGGAAATCCTACCAGCAGCCTTCAGGACCAATATGAAGAGTGGAGAGATGCTTGAAAAGTCGCACCAGGCAAATACACACAACGAATACTTCAAACTGGAGCCAAATGTCAAAAGTCTGGGGGCACCCCGCCTTTTCCTTTAAAATTTCAAAGCAACTTTTGATTTTCACTCTTTCTCAATTAAGCTGGAAAAAACACCTGCAAAGGTTTTGTTAGAATAACAGTTCTCCAGGCATATACATCTTCTACCTTGGTATAATGGGTAGGCTTGGTCTAAATAAGGATTTAAAAGTTTTCTTTTCCAGACTAATGTTAAAAGCACATATTGAATTCTTTTAGCCACAAAAGTGGCTTAAATACCTGTGTATTTTTAAGTGCTGATGACTGCTGAAATTAGCAAAGACTGAGATCTGCTGTCTGTTTAACACGATAAATCTTTGCAAACCAATCAGTACACTAATATAGACATGTTTGTTCTGTAACTTACTTTTAATTAAAATTTAGTCGGACTAAGAGATAAACATTTACAAAGCTGGCTTTAATATAGACCTTAATACAGTTACATTATAACCTGTATTATAATGAACAGTTTTACATAGTTTTACACAGTTCCTTGTGCCTTTAGGATCCAGAGAGGTTTGATTAAAGCAGCTTAAATGGCCAGACACTTAATGCAATGAACAGGTGAGTTTAGTAAAGCAGAGAGCATCGCAGAGATGGTTAGGAATGGTTGCTACTAATCTACTAATTGCACCACAACTAAGGGGATAAGAATGTGAGTGAGCATGCAAGAGAAAGAGATGGAAAAGAGGAAGACGTCTAGATAGAGGGACAGTAGGAGAGAGAAAAGAAAGAGAAGGAGGGAAAGAGAGAGAGCGAGATGAAGGAGCTGTCAGAGTCGGGAGAGAGAGGATTTTTCAATAATGCAAGAAGCTCCAGGGACATCCAGACACAGGGGCCACAGGCTGACTCATAACCCATGTTAATGAAGCCATCGCTGGGGTAACGAAGTGAAACTGATGTCCTGGGATGGATGGAGGAGTCAATGAATGGCTCACAGAGACCTCTGAGTCACAGTTCAGTCAATGAATATGGGAATGATTGACAGGGGGTGGAGTAGGTAATAAGATGGGATAGTTCAGATATTTCAGAGGGGCTAGTAACGGCTGTTATGAGTTTTCTCCGACATCAGCATCATATCTGCGATCATCATCACGCTGCTCAGGGTCAGTGTGCAATACATAATGTGCAGCACTCAGAATATGTGCACAAAATCAATGAAAAACTGCATTTAGACCTGCTCAGTAAATACGCACTCATGAGGCGTGGAGTTTAAAAGGCTGCCGATAAACTCCAGACAACCCAGAAAAGCTCAGTGATGAAGAGATAGTCGTGCTAATGAATTAAGTATTATCCTCAACAAATGGGCGTTATTTTTTTGCAGCTAAGAAAGAAAGAATACAGACTGTATTCTCACACACATCTGGTGCTCAGAGACATTTTTTTCTGCAAGTGTTTGAGGCTCATGCCAAGTCTCAACACTGTGTCAGGGCAATCAGTTGCATTTGTAATATCTCCATACATTTTTATATAATCCTCCCACATTTTTTTTTTGGGGGGGGGGCAGCTGGTGGCCTAGTGGTTAGGGTATTGCCCCTGCAATCAGAAGGTTGTGTTGGTTCAAATCCCAACACTGCTAGTGTCATCACTGAGGTACCCTTGAGCGAGATACCGTCCCCACACACTGCTCCCCAGGCTCCCCTCTTTGGTGGCAGACCCCTGCATCCCTTGGTAAATGGGTTGAATGCAGAGAAAGAATTTCACATGGTTCACACTGTGTGCTGTGCTGTGGTGTGTTCATGCGTGACTATAAGAGGCCACTTAACTTTTTGGGGTCAAATGCATATGCACATTTTATTTTTTACTAAGCTCTATTCTGCATTTTCCTACCTCTATTCTGTATTTCTGTGGACTTAACTCTCCGCTGCTAGAATGCAGTATCTGTCATAATACTGTATTCATTCAGTACTGTAGCTGCTGTCTGCCCTAAATGTTGTCTTGTCTTGTTGTTTTGTTGCTCTGTTTTTCTTGTTCTCTCTTTCTATTTGCACTCTGTATATTTTGTCCTGTCTGCTTTGTATTTTGTTTCTGTTTTGGTTCTTGTGTTGCACCGTGGTCCTGGAGGAACGTCATTTCATCTCACTATACACTGTGTAAATGGCTGAAATGACAATAAACACCTGCTTGACTTGACTTGACTTGAATGCATCCACTTGGCCATGAAACCGACACGAAAGGCTTAGTATATCGGGCCCTCAGTCTTGTGCTACACCTTTAGAGATATGGCACTGGTGTTTGGCCTTCAGTCTACGACCCCATAACACTAATGTCAACACCTCACAGTACAGCATACCCTCTCATGTATTATTGTGTGGTTATAGTACTGACAATACTGCCACTAAGTCTTTGGGGATCGTCCTTCAGTCTGTCATTATCTCTTCATTCTCATTCTCTCTCTCACTCTTTTTGTTTTTTTCCCCCCTTGTCTCTGACTCTGACCTCAATTTGTTTGGACTGTAAGTGGCCGCAAGCGATGCTAACACATTTGACCCAGAGGTCGATCCTTCCTCATCTCCTCTGAGAGGGGCCAATAGAACTGAGAGAGAAACAGATGCTTTATGGAAGTGTGTGTGTGTGTGTGTGTGTGTGTGTGTGTGTGTGCGTGTGTGTGTGTGCGTGTGTGTATGTGTGTGGTGTGTGCGTAAGAAAGTGACCCGACTCAACACAACTTTCATAAACATTTCCGAGCCACAGTGAGGTCAAGCCAAAGTTAATCACTGAAGGCGAGTCTTCCATTAAAACAAACTCCTGCTCTGAATCTCACCACACCGAGAAAGCGCGAAGGTCAACACAGATGCCATCAATATATTTAAACACCCATATGCGTTTTAATGGCCGAATGAATCACAGCCAGAAATGAGCAGACCCAAAGCATGCTAAAGCAGATGGTGTTTAACTGAATGGATAGGAAGCCTCAGCTAAAGTCAGTGAGGAAGTCAATTCCATTATGCCCTTCTGGACACTTTTTAAGATGCGGTTCCACCACAAATTTGGAACTTTTGAGGAACACAATTCCCAAATGAGTCGACCATTGTGAAGCTTGTGTATGACCAAAACCAACACAGCACAGCAACTTCCACTCCAGTAGTTTCTGGTCTGCAGAAAGTATGTACTCTGCAGCAGGAAAAAAAGCTTCCTGGAATTTCAGCTCAGGAACTAAAATTGACCGGTGTACTTCAGGTGAAAACATGCCTAAAAGCTCCTGGAAAGTTCCTGCAGTTGTAACATGCCCATTAACTGCTCCCAAATGTCTTCTGTCTAAATCATACACTAGATGTCCAAATGTTTGCAGACCCCTGCTCATCCAGTGTTTCTTCTGAAACCAAGAGTTTTAATAAGAAAAACTGCCCACCTTATGATGCAGTATTGGCCTAATTTTGTCTGAAGGCCGTGCAGTACACGGTGGAATATTGCTGTGAGGATCTGACTGCATTCTGCCACGAGAACATTAGTGAAGTCAGGTACTGTTGTGAATCACAAACTCATCTTAAAGTTATTGAATAGAGCTCCATCACTCGAGAGAATGCAGTTCCAGGATCCACTGCTGAGGGGTTTAATAGCATGGTTTCTCCAGAGCGTCGTATTCTACTGGCAATGCTTTTCTAAGGAAATTATAGAAGCTGTGTGTGGGCAGCCGAACACCTGCCTCAGCAATGGGTGCACCTTAAAGTAGCTTAAAATAATTTGCTTCTCTCTGGACACTTTTGGGTATATAGCGAATGTTAAACATCCCCCAGCAACAGGTCATAAACATGTACTAGTTCCTTTTCCTTATAGAATCCAAGAAAAACTATAAGTGTCCTGAAGTATTTTTCTTGGCAGTGATCCATCTACCCATCTCCAGTCACCTGCAGAAACAAGGCCACACCTGAAGAACCACATCCTCAGTCTGGGTCATACTATTACTCATTTCAGGTAGATGCCCAGTTACATCAGTTATCCATGCCAAGCATAGAAGGCCCATTGATAATTTTGCCCTATGCCCATGCCCTGGCCATTCATTTATTCAAGTTAAGACTCTTTCTTTGTGGATCTTCAGGAGGCTCCTCCTCCTGAACATTCAACTGATATAAATATGTCATAATGGGTTTATTTCCAGTGCCTTTCACCTATTCCCGCATGGACCACATTTTTCTAATCCTCATTACTCAGCAGCATGGTTTGTCTTTCATTAATCACCACCGTCAACATAATCAATCTCCCAGTCCCTAGCATTAATCGATAGGTCCTTTTAAAGCCCAACTGCCATCTCCCTGATCTTTCCAATTTAATTCCTGAATCATTAACCCCTCAGGTTCTGTCTGTGGAGCTCCAGGTAGCCATAAAATCTCTTACAGAAGGTAGATCACAAATTGATCTATGTATAAATGCCCAGAGGAGTACTGAATCCATAGTTCCTTTCTATGCCCAATTACCATCTCCCTGATAATTCAATTTCATATCCCAAACTTCACCTCACTAACTCCTGACTCCATGGAGCTCCAGGTAGTCTCTCCTCCAAGTGTTTACACCCTGCTCCAATATCATCAGACACTCACAACCCTTCAAACCCAGAAACCAACACAACTGACCCCAATGCAGTTTTCCCTCCAGCGTTTTACTGTGTAGAGGAAAATTCAAAAATGCTCCGCTTTTCTCATTGATTCAGTGAAATCAATAGCTCATCAATAGTTCACTTCTGTGGTTCTATGCACCTCTTCTCTATTCCCTCATGGAGCTCCATTAATCTACTAAGATCTCTTCCAATAACACAGAAAGACCAGTCTCTCTGATGACTATCACCTTACATTTCTTAAACTCACTGCCAAAAGTAACCAATAGCTCCTTTCTATGGAAACTCCTAAGTCATTCTGATTTCAGTCCTGGCCCTTGTACTCCGCTGATCCTGATTTACTGCAGAGTGGTTTTGGAGACCAACTTTCCTGTAGAGTTTAGTTCTAAAATACTTTTATCTTATGCTCCAGCCAATCAAGGACATCTGTTAATTAGCTGGGGCAGATTGTGGTTAGAACTTGACTACTCAAGAAGGTAGATCTTCAAAATCTGGGTTGGTGAGCATTGGTCAAAGTGATCACTCAGTCTGTCCTCCATCTGTCTACATCCTGCTCCATTACTATCGCATAATGCCTTCATATGGGGAAGTTCCAGAAGAAGAACTCTTCTCCAGAGCCGGCAACTTTTCACAACGATTCTCTAAAAAGGACATCAATAGCTCATGCTGTATCAGTTTCCTGTCCCATTGCCAACTCCCTCATGGATCACTGCAGCCCTCACTAAAGCCCTGACTGGGAAGAATTCCTCATTTTTCTAATTTTCTGTGTAATTAAATGGTTCAGATGTGAATAAAGTCCATCAGAGTGGCCTGATGTGAAATGCTCAATTGTATCAAAATTTAGAATTGTTCATGAAATGTTTAATGCCTCTAAAAGCTACCAATGGCATAACATTTTTTTCCAGATTTACCACTATTTTACCATCAACATTCCACATAAACACTCAGAAGACATGTAGGTTCACTGGTGGATTTGGATAGCAAATACAATGGATATATATGTGTTGTATACATCATAAACCGTGTTTCACCATCAAGTTTCTCTACAATTAACCATTTACCTCTTTTACAGACCACAGCATTTTATTTATATAGCATTTAGTACAGAGTATTTTCTGGAGAGTTTTATTTTGACTTTGTGTCTCTGTGTGCCTGTCCAGTCATAACATAAGCAATTTCCTCCGGGATTAAAAAAAGTTTTCTGATTCTGATTTCACACCAAATCCCATCTGAATGACTGTTTACATCTGAATAATACAGAAATTAGAAAATTGGTGGAATTTCTCTTTAACCCATTAAGATTGTTTAGTTTGATTGATGCCTATTATCTATTGACCTTCTTCAAACACACACCAGCTTCTTTCTACATACATCTGTCTGTGTGGAGCTCTAGATAGTACTGGAATCTCTCTCTCTTTTCCATCAGCAACACAAAGCACAGAAGCCAGCATGTCTAACCATTTTACCCCCTCCAAGACCCCCCGAGTCTTACTATGTGCAGCTCCAGGTAGTCTCCCAATCCCTTGGCGCTTTCCACCCGCACCAGCACGGCCTCTTTCAGCTGAGTGCTGAAGCCCACGGCCAGCCGGTCTGCCCGCGTGCTCGGCCGGTCGTTGGGCGGCCAGGTGTAGGTGATGAGGGCTCCTCCGCGGCCGAAGATGTAGGTAGTCCCAGCTGGAGGAGAACAAGAGACAGAGGGAAGAAGGGAGGTGTGAGAAAGGGGGTGGGGATTCAGAGAGGGGAGAAAAAAGAGAGAGAAAAGACAGATATTAATATGATTATCATAACACCAGTAGAGGCTTCTGAATTATGAAATAAAAGGTCACGGATGTACGAAATAAAGGTCAGAGGCATTTTCAGGTTTAATGAGATCAAACTGTGGGAGATAAACCAATGAGGGGGGGAACACAGATGTAATTTCACATATATTTAAATAAAATGTGGTTTGGTTCTGCAACGCACATAGCGCCGCTGTCAAATCAAAACCTACTATCGTAAACATTTCATGGTGAATGGACCAACAGAAATGCTCCAAAAATCTTGTTAAACTTACATTAAGAATGTTTATGCTTTTCCTATAAAGGTATTTTTGGTGTGAATACATTCTTGTTGTCGCAACAAAATCTTGTATCTCAAGTTTTTTATTTTTGTAAATAACTTGAAAATACCAGCTGAACGAACCAATATAAACAGCCCAAAATGACTTAATTATATAAAATATTTTAATATCTGAAACGTAACCTAACATTTGCTTATTTCACTGTTAACTCTCCCTTCTTCAAGGACAGAGATGTCCAAGAACTAGCAAAAGATTGCAGCTGAGAAACACACACACACACCTGAAGCTCATTCGCACACTGCTCTGCCCAAGGCTCATATATTCCTCATGCTATTCTGCATAGGCAGCCACAGCCGCTGTGGCAATTACAGAATCCGCAGGGCTCTCTCTCTCTCCTCTCTCTTTTCTGGAAAGAAACTCAGCATCTGACCATGAAGTGCGTAGGAGCGGAGTGTTTGTGTTGGTGTGTGTGTGTGTGTGTGTGTACTGGGTAGCTTGTGGAAATAATAACGAGCAGAGGAATTAATAGCTGAGCAGAACATGCAGAGTAAAGAGGCTGCCTGTAGCTGCTCTTTCAGAACACTGGAGGGTGAAGGGCATTCACAGACAGTCAGAGAGAGACGGGGCAGGAGATAGTGAGGCAGATGGAGGCCTGACCAGCATAGGGAGGCAGATCCAGGGCTACAGTAGCTACAGCACTTGACTAATAAACTCTACCACTGGCTGCTTTCAGCAAATAGTGCTAACAAACTCCTCCCTCTTCTCAAAAAGCAAAAACCGTACTGCAATGGTATGGAAGTTGTCGCACGCTTTGATTTTCCAGTGTATCCGGTAACGGTGTTTCTCTCCCCACAATTTATGGCCAGTCGTCCCAAAACCGCGTCCATGGAGTCGAACCGGCGGAAAGTTTTTCTCTCAGAGCTGCTTTTGATATTGTGGTCTTTTATTATTTATAGTCTTCTTTGAATTTTTTTTATATTTTCTGGACATTGTTTAGCCATGTGATGAAAACCTAATCCAGCTAACTTGTTACCGATGTCCTGGTACACCTTCACGTTTCTCACAGAGTTAAAAACTCCCACTGAAATTTATCTTCAGCCCAAACAGATAGTAGTGCCTGAACTTTGTCGACTTCCCAGTTGTTCGTTTTTATCTCCATTGTTGTTGTTTTTTTTGAACAGACAGTAAAAGAAACAACGGTCTCTTTCTCAGTCCGTCTGTTGTCATGACAACATTTCGACCAATCAAAAAGCAGTGATGCTGCGGCCCACTTTTAGCCCTGCTGTCGAACAGCTTGAGTTCGGCTCGAGTACGGGTTGCTTTATTTGCAATGGAAAAACATTTGTTTACAGTGCAGTGCGGTTCCTTGAGCCAGTGGAAAAGTGCCAATAGACAGACACTATAACTGTACACAGTACAACTGATAAATGCATGGTGCACATTACGTTTTCTCCTCAATTATCGTTGCAAGTCTATTCATATCATGCCTTTTCTCATATCATACATTTTAGTTAATAAACAGCGAGTTTGTGAAAAGTTAGCCGATAAAAGAACAACACTAAATGATAATTAATGTTTACTGCAATAAAACAAGAACGGTGCAAAATAAATGAGCTGGTTGTTTATGGGCACTGTTCCGCAAAGCTTTCTACATGGTGTAACTAGGCTATGCTGTAGTGTGCACGTCAAGAAGACCACTGTAGCAGAAGACGCTGCCCTCTGGTGGAGAGCAGAAGTCAGACATCTCAAGGTTCTTAAACATGATAACGCCAGAGAAACCATTGCACTTTTTAAACTTCGACTATTTGAAAACAGACAGATACTTACTCCAGTAAAATGACTGCTGAATAAGACAGACCTTTGAGATCCACTAACATTAGTGGACTAATTATTAATCCTGATTATAATGTAATAATCAGTGGTGTCACTGGTGTGTGTGTGTGTGTGTGCAGAGAAGGTTAGACGATGACTCCAGCGCGAGTGTGTTCGAGCTGAGATGCCAGTATTTATGCTGCTCTGGAAATACGACATGAAAAGCCTCTCTCAGCCCCATGCTAATCACAATCACAGAACAATTTCACACTCACTTCACGTCCACACACACACACACACACACACACACACACACACACACACACACACACACACACACACACACACACACCCACCCCA
>JBBPCZ010000089.1:1690872-1705844 GCA_037974445.1 Brycinus macrolepidotus
ATATATATATATATATATATACACACACAATCCCTGGACACGTCATTAGAAACAGCAGCCTTGTACTTTCACTCACTGGCCTTTTTATGAGGTACACTGTACGATTGACAGCTCTGCCCACAAACTGTCGCTAGGTCAGACAAGCTGTTTCATTAAAAGGATTTTTGCTAAAGCTCTACAAAATTAGTCCAACCTAGCAACAGTTGCTAAGAAAGAGAACATTTGTGAGCGGAGTAGATACTTTGAACACTGTAACCTATATTTGTTGCACGGTTTATCGTCCACCCCGAGGCCATGCATCACTAACTGGCTGATTTCTGACCACAGGACTGCTGTTGACCAGGTGTTTTTTGGGAGGTTGAACATTTTTAGCAGAGGAGTGGTGGTATTGTGTGTGGTGTTGGTGTGAGTATATTGGACACAGCAGTGTTGCCAGGGTTTCAGTATCACCGAAAAAGTATCCAGCTACAAGTGACACTGTGGTCATAAACTGACCGTTGATGAAGTGCTTGAGGATGGAGTTAGATAGGGGTAGAGTCTCTAATGACATTTTTCCGCTGGCACGAGGAACCACACTGTACCACAAACAAATGTTTTTCCATTACAAATAAAGCTCCCCGTACCCAAGCCGTACCAAAAGAGGGCCACAGCCAAGTTGACTGTGTTACTGCTTTTGGATTGGTCGAACAGACAGATTTAGAAAGAGGCCATTGTTTTTTACAGTTCGCGCAAAAACAAAAACAACTGGGAAGTCGATGAAGTACAACCACCACTGTCTGTTTGGGCTGAAGATAAATTTCAGTGGGAGTTTTTAAGACTGTGAGAAATGTGAAGGTATACCAGGACATCGCTAACAAGTTAGCTGGTTTTCATTGCATTGCTAGAGAATGCTGAGAAAAAAAAAAAAAAACTCAAACAGACTATAAATAATAAAAGACCACAATAACAAAAGCAGCTCTGAAAGGAAAATGTTCAACCTCATGTACGGTTTTGGGATGACTACCGGCCTTAAACTGTGTGGAGAGAATTGAGTCAGAAACTCCGTTACCGGACTGAGATACACTGGAACATCAAAGCAAGCTACAACTTCCATGCCATCGCAGTACAGTTTAGGTAGCTTTCTGTATATCTGTGGAAAAGTGCCTTTAATGTACAGTACACCAGCAAGAAAAACTGGAACATGGACAAGTGGATTTAAAACAGACACCAAATATTACTTTTTATGCTGATCTGAGACCAGTTAAGACCACATACATATTATACTGTCCTGTTGTAGGAATACAGCAAAGCGCCCCTCTCTGCTCAGTCTAATAAAGAGGTAAATTATTTCATTGTTAGGCTTGTCAGCACACAGTTCAGGTAACCTGCAATAACGAAGCTTCACAAAGAAGAAAGCTACTGACATTTTCTATGAATTACGCTGCACTCAGATACAGTAACAATACCGAGCGGACAGGCTGAAACATTTAACATTATTGTTCTGCGAGCACTGCTGAGAGAGAAAATACAGATGTGATGATAGCTGAGTCTGTTTATTTCTCTCTGTTGGAACGTGCTTAATTACACAGAAAATGTCTATCTGTTTGTCTATTTATTTATTTGTTTGTTTATTTATTGTGTTGGTGATGAATAGCGGAGGTAGAACATAAAGACGGTGTTATCTTGTATCCTCTGACAGATTGTGTTTGTTTGTTTGTTTGTTTGTTTGTTTGTGCATAAATTGTCTGTGTTTAGAAAGAGAATGGTGCCTGTCATGTTAGCAGACTAATTGTGATTATTATGCACTGTTGAATATCGGGGTCGGGGATTAAGCTTTGACTTGAGCTAAATCACAAAGCCAGTAAAATATTCAGTATTAACATGAATGACCACACGCATCAGGATCTGATGTATCAAGCATTTTGCTTGAGTTACAGAGACAAATCGGTCCCATTCTGCTTTTGTGTTAAGTATGAAACCGACGCGTGAGCCTAAACTTGCAGTATATAGGAAAACTTGTGTGTGGTAAAATGCAAAATACGTGTCTCTCTCTCATGCATATGGTTTTTGTGCCAACTGTCATCGGATTTTGAAAAAAGCAGGTGTAAATTTGCATTAGGTCTTGCAGGATCTGTTGCAGGAAGACCTTCCTTGTTGAGAGACAGAAATACGAGCCTTGAATACGTGCCGGAACACATGTTTACCATCAGAATAATATTTAAACTCTCGGGAGCAGATGGATGTGTTTGAGAAGATGCAGCAAAGAATGTGTGGCTGAAATTTATGATATTTTTCACAAACTTTTCTTAAACGCAGTGAAATTACATCCCATTGACAGCTCTGTTATTTCACTGCATCTTTTAAACCCTGCTCCCGCAGCAAGGCATGTTTTGCCCACCTGTTTCTCTAAATCAGCTCTGACCAGTTCACAATGCCAGGAAAAGAAGATCTGAACCTGGTAAGAACAGAAAGTTTCATTTGTGGAGTGCTTTTCTAAACCCGTGGACACTTCACAATCGGAGGATATATTAACATACTTAACAACTAACAGGAGACATAGAAAGAAAGACAATAACATAATTACAGAAAGAACAGAAAAAAAGATTTAAACACATAGTAAAGGGATGGAAAAGGGAAAAAAGTGTAGTATTATTTAGTTTACATTGGCTTCTTATTAAGTTTTACATTAACTGCAAGGTCTTCTGTATGACGTTTTAAGCTCCTAATGGCCTAGATTAGCCCATCCAGACCACTGAGGCAAAGGCTTAGGATCCCTCACAGCTCATCTGTTGGAAGATCCTTTCCTTATGAAGCTAAATTCTAGAATAGCATTTTAGAGTTTATTACCAATGCAAGTTCAATAGATGTTTTTGTATGCAGTTAAAATCATATATGTTTACTACAGTACATTATGATGTTTTTGGAATCATTTTCAGTTGTGTTGCATGGCAACCACTGTGTACTGTTAACCAATTTATATGGTTTACTGGGAGAATTGTTTATTTCTTTGCATTGTGGCTAAAATTCCCCTTATCTGCAGTAAAATCTCTGTAATATATGGCCTTTTGTCACTTGCTGTGTTAATTTATAGTTTCTCAGGGTGGATTAGGGTTTGTAGTCAAACAGTCCACCAATTTGATCCTGTCGTAGTGATCCGTCTCTCTTACGTCTGTCAAAAACTGTGTCATTGTTAAGCATGATCGCTTCCAGTGCTGTGCCCACCATGGCTGATTTCTGGGGCGTCACTTATGATTCCATCCCCTCTCCTTCTTCATAGTGTGTGTGTGTGTGTGTGTGTGTGTGTGTGTGTGTGCGTGTGCGTGTGCGTGTGGAGAAGGAAATTGCCCTCCGTGCAGAAAGGCTAGTTTAGACGCTGTAGACTCAGTGAAGCAGAGCTTAGGAGCAGACAGCTATTATAAACGGTAGTGTGATGCTCATTTTCAGAGAGAAAAGAGATGCTGTATACTGTGTGCAGCGTATGGATCCACTGACAGTCCAATTTCGTCCCTGCAGCAGAATTAAAATCAGACCCTCACAGAAAATGGTTTGTCGAAAATAAAAAGACCTACAGCTCGCAGAGATAAAGCCTTGCCATGCAATGCTAATGTAATATTGACCAGATAGGACCACAGGGCCTGTCCAGAGAATGACATGAGACTTATCTTTATTCATACAGGGGCACGGCTGTGATCCAGAGGCAAAAAGGCCAGGAAATCTGCACAGGTGCAATAAAAGGAGAAGCAGGTCTAGCAGTTTAGTCTGTAGCAGGTCTGTAACAATGGTGACAGAATGGAACATTAGTAGGGCGTTTACAGACCATTAGCAACAATTCCATTCAGCATTATGAGAAACTATAACAAAATATGTATGTTAAATATAGTTTTATTGTTTCAGTAGTTCTCCCCCTGGAGTTCTGTTACTGTGCACATTTTTGTTTCTCTTAATGCAGCTTGTGACCCAATTACAAGCCATTTTTGAGCTTTTTGACAAGAACTAAGAACCACAGCATACTGTTTGGATAAACTTTATTGTTAAGTAAGCTAATGGTGCACAATTTCAAATGTGTTTTTAACCAAAAATCTGCTTGGTTTCCATAAGCTTCAGCCACTCAGCATTATGTTGAATGTCGTTTTTGACAGTGCCCTGTAAGGCATGTGTAGGCAGAGATTAGATAGATCAGTTCCATTCCATTCCAAAGGAAGGTGCTAGTCTATTGTAAAAGGACTGATGAAGATCTGATTTTTGCCTGCGGTTCATTGGCTGTGTGTTTTTGTTTGCCTTACCATGTGCCTCCCCTTCTGTTGACGGACGGTTATTTACTGCTGTTTTTACTGGCACCAGGGCTCAGGCCAGACACCAGGAGACAGACAGCAAACAGAACGTTACATAACACACAACACGGCACGGCAGAGAGAGAGAGAGAGAGAGACCTAACGAAGGGATGGAGGGAAGTAAGGATGGGGGAAACAAGAGAGAGGGAGGAGATCGGGATGAATAGAATGAGAGACAGAGAGAGAGGGAGACAAAGCTGGAAGTAGTGATGAGAGAATGAGAGAGAGATAAAGCAGGAGATAGGGATGGAGAGAATGAGAAAGAGGGATATATAAATCAGGAGGTAGGGATGGAGAGAAAGAGAGAGAGGGATATATAAAGCAGGAGGTAGGGATGGAGAGAATGAGAGAAAGATAGAGAGAGGGATATATAAAGCAGGAGGTAGGGATGGAGAGAATGAGAGAGAGAGAGAGATAAAGCAGGAGGTAGGATGGAGAGAATGAAAGAGAAAGAGAGAGGGATATATAAAGGAGGAGGTAGGATGGGGAGAATGAGAGAGAAAGAGGGAGTGAGGGATATAAAGTAGGACGTAGGGATGGAGAGAATGAGAGAGACAGAGAGAGAGAATGAAAGGGATGTATAAAGCAGGAGGAAGGGATGGAGAGAATGAGAGAAAAGAGAGAGAATGAGAGAGAAAGAGACAGAGAAAGAAGTGGATATATAAAGCAGGAGGTAGGGATGAATAAAATCAGAGAGAGATAAACCAGAAATTTGGGATGGAAAGAATGAGACAGAGAGAGAGAGAGAGACAGGGATATATAAAGCAGGAGATAGGGATGGAGAGAATAAGAGAGGGAGAGAAGAGGAGGGGGAAGTGTACTGTGAGATAGCAGGGAAGGTAGCCATGAAAGACAGGCAGACATTTTGAGTTGCAGAGGAGGAAGGCTGTATGGAGAGAGAAAGAGATGATGGAAGGAGGTAAAGGAAAGAGAAAGGATCTAGAGAGAGGAGTGAGCCACTTACTGTATGTCTATCTATCTATCTATCTATCTATCTATCTATCTGTCTATCTATCTGTCTATCCGTCCATCTATCTATCTATCTACTGGGGGGTTGCCATTTAATACAACCCTACCTGGGGCTACATTGTTGATTGTATGTTCTAAATTTAGTGTATCATAATTACTCATCAGTCTCATTAATAAATCAGTCTGATAAATATATTTAACAGTCTCATATATAATCAAATCAAATATCACAATCTCTGTTTTGGAACTTAACAAACACAATATTAATAATAATTATTATTGTTTAAAAACATGTTTGTTTTTTGTGTAGATATGTTCAATTACCAGTATTTCAGTGATATCCACACACCTTTAAGAAAATAAAATATTTATTAACACAAATCCTACACTAAAAAACAAATAAAAGCAACAGCATCAGTCTATTGTTTAGCCATTCTTACTGAGCATGAAGCTCCTGACAGAAAAGCTGAAGGTGTCCGAGCTATTTATATTTTACATTATGGAGATATGTATATGATAATTATATGATGATGCAATGACGGTATCATAAAAATATGCCTAAAATGCTGAGCATGCCCTGCTGGTTCAAGGTGGCAGGAGATTATGATCTAATAAGATTCATAAAAAGGGTTCATTATTTGGGACAGAAGGCAGGAGTTTGTCACAGCTGTCTAACTGGCCAGTGTTTTAATACAAACCGTCATTAAAGTGACCTCTGCGTTTAGATCCCTGGGAAAGATGTCAATAAACAGAGCTTGGTAGAGGAAAACTGTGGGCGAAAGCATACTCAGTGAGGTTGATGCATGATGTAGTGCAATATGTAAGAGCATCTGCTCTTGAATGTCAGTGCAGGACGTGATCAGACTGTGGGGGACATTTTTCTGGCATAATCTGGGCCCACGTGTCCCTTTAGAGTAGAGCTACACGATATGGACAAAATTTCAGTATTGTGATTTTGTTGCGATGCCTTTCAAGATATTAAAGGGCCCGTATCATCACATTTCTGGAATTAAAAAGGCTTAAAGTCTGTACATATTGTTTTAAATGATATATTTGCTTCCCTCATCCATACAGTCTATATGTGGGAAAAATGTACCAAAACAGCCCGTTTTCATCATTTTTTGTGATGTCACAAAACCTACACGTTTAAATATATCTCCTTATTCTAGCTACAGAATTTTAGCCCCATTCGTCCAGCAATTCTCCAACACCTCTAATGGTTGAAAACTAGACTTTTTGGTTAAATGAACATCTTGATTCATCAGAACACCCAGTAACTCACCTGGAACTCTGATTGGTCACCCTGTCAGAAACACTGTGATTGCTTAGAGGCTCGTATTGCAAAGTATTGCAGAGACTGATATCACAGTAACGATTAAGAGACGATATATTGTGGAGCCCTACTTTAGAGGAAAGTGTTACGGCAAATTAATACAACATTATTCTGACTATCGTATTTATTCCTACCCTGAAACATTTCCAGCCTATTGGGAGTGATTCTTCTTCAGGATCACAATGTCCCCATCCACAAAGAACGAAGGGACACTGAATGGTTTGATGTGTGTGAAAATGATGTAAATCAGTCACCAGATCTCAACCCAATTGCACGCTTATGGGAGATCTTGGACCAGTCTGTTAGACTCCCCTCTTGCATCATCAAAACAACACCAGATGAGGGAGTATCTTTTAGAGAAGCACCAAGGAGCTTTGAAGCTCTTCTGGTAGCTTGGGCTGGTCCAACACTAAAATCTGTGGACTAGAATATACTGTAGATTATTTTTTAAAATATTTTCTCACAAAGAAATATGCAAGGTACAAATTTTATCCAGTTCCTCAGGGCAGTCTGTTCTTTGTGTTCTCCTTTGCCGTGATGTTTGCTGCTCTGTGAGTGAAGTACGTTGTTAGTGCTGTGTACTTTTATCGGTTCTTGTATGAAACCTTATCGCATGACAAGCATCCAGCATGTCCGTCAAACCGTGGCCTTGTTGCACATCCTGTCATCTCAGATAGCCAGAAGAGTTCACTGGCTCACTTTCACAAGGATTTCAAACCAAAATAACATAGCAAAGACTGATGGTGACATTTAAGAAGGGCAGTGGGATCTTTGTGGCTGTTCTGCACATCGCTCTGAAACTCTAGAAGGTAGGGCTGCACGATACGGACAAAAGATCAGTATTTCAATTACACTGCTATATATTGAGATTGAGATGCTTTTCAGTGTATTAAATAGCGCATATTATCACTTTTCTGAAATTAAAAAAAAAAACGACATGAGTAAATTTCAAAAAGGATTTTTATTCCCTCATTCGTTCAGTCTATATATGGAAACTAAACTGCAAAACATTTTTGTGATGTCACAAAGTCATAGTTTAAAAAAATGTTTTTTGTGGTATCACAAAACCATCCCATTTACATATATCGTTATTTAGCCTACTGCAGTTTAGCCCCACTCATTCACGCTGAAGTTCTAAGAAGTGTTTCAGCCCCATGCTACTTTTTCAATGAGCTGTGATACAGGGCAGCCAATCAGAAATGAGCTCGTTTGCATGTGTTAGTCTTAAAGGCAAAAAACCCCCCACCTGTTTAATTCTAAGGGATAAGCAGAATTTGGAAAATGTTCATGTAAGAATGACTTGTGATGAGTAATGAATTATATTGTTGGTTCAAAGTTGGGTTTGTGTGGAACAATGAAACGGTTAAAATGTAGAATATGGGCCCTTAAAAACACTTCAGTAAGGCAGTATCTTTACTGGTGATTGGCCAAAATAATTTGACTTTTGTTGGGTTCCATGAAAACCTTGATTCATCAGAACACCCAGTGAGTCACCTTGAGCTGTGATTCGTCAACCTGTCAGAAATACAGTAATTGGTTAGAGGCTCATTTGCATATTGCAGGCTTCTGCAATATCAGTATTGTAGACACGAATATTGCAATAATGATTAACAAGCGATTTATTGTGCAGCTCTGCTAGATTCAGTGTAACACTGAAGGCCAGTATTATTACTGTAACTGTAACACCCAGTCCTCAGCCTCTGAGAGTGAACTCGTTTTCATTAATGCAGGATGTCGTAGGTGTTCTTTAGCTAGTCCATAATTCTGTAGTTCATAAACGGTTTGCTCTGTGTCTGCAGAGGGCGTGTCTGAGTGCATAGAACATAGTGGTGTGTTTTACAAAAGTGAGAGAACCAGCAGGAAGCTGGATATAGAAGAAATGATTTTATTGACCCAGAAAGATGATGAGCTCATAAGGACCCTCTCTCCCAGCCACCTCTCTTTCATCTCTCTACACTCAATCCGTTCTTCCTTTCATCCTGGACACCCTAGAGTCTGGAGGCTCGAGAAGAAAGCTGCCTGCATATCTCTGGCAGCACTCGTTCTATCAGCTGTCTATCGATCTCTCCGTCTCACTGTTTCCCTCTCCTCGAACTCTGATTCACTTTGTGCTTCTGGAAAGGTCACCCACGTCCACTCAGCTGAGCTTCAGTCTGCAGGGTACTGTCTATCAGCTGGCCCTTCACTTCTAGGGAAGGATACACTTTAAAAAAGTAATGATGCCGGAAAGGTTTCTTCGTGTGATGCCATAAAAGAACCCTTTTTGTTTCTCTGTAGAACCCCTTAATGGATGGTTCTTAAAAGAATAGGTTATCAAAGACTAAACCTTAAAGTGGAAAGAGCCTTCGTGTAGAGGTTACGGTGCTTATAAGAAATCCTAAACTGGTAAAGAACATTCACATTATACCTTGACATTCATATGTCGAAAATGGTTATTTGCGGAACTAAAATGGTTCTTCTGTGGCAAATATTAAAATCTCATCAATACAGCGACACCATCTTCAAATCCAGCGTGAGTCTGAGGTGGGAAAATTCTAGAAGTAGCCATAATAGATGTCTACTCATATTGAGGTGTTGTTGCACAATTTCATCATAAAAGATGGAGAGGGATGTAGAATACCAAGATCAGTGTTGCTGAAAACATACAACTGGTTTAAGAACTGCCTTATTCAGAGTTGACAAATTTTGGGTTTATAGATCACAGGGTACTATAATTTGCGATAATGGTTGTGAATGTCTTTAGTCATGAATTGTTATTTGGGATCTGGAAGAGATAATGAACGGATACTGGGTTAACCACAGAGTAAGTAACAACAACAAAAGACTTCGCATAGGCTTTTAATTGATGTCACTGATGCTAAAAATGGTAGCACAAAGATTTAGCATCACACGAAGGGATTCATTTGAATATGTTTTAGTATTCAGAAATAGCAATGAGAAATCTGTAGGTTATTTTGGATGAGTAACAGATAATTAATGCTATTAATTTTAGTATTGAAACTCTGATCATTTTTGTTGCTAGATAACAACAGCATGTAATTATTTATAGTGAATTTTAACTTAATAACGAATGTAGCTATTTGTATATCTGCTTTTTTAACAATGTTGTAATAATCAGCTCTTGATCCGAATTGGGGGCCATCCCTCTCCCCTCCAGGTGTAAACAGACACCTGCACTGAGATTTGTGGGGTTGAACATGACACGTCTTCTCTTTCACCAAAGACAGAAATGACCTTCTGTGAGGAGTCTCCGTTATCTAATATAGATGAAAGCAACGGGAGAAACAGTTCAAAATCAATACGGAAAAGCATGTAATTACTGCTTTCTTGCCATGGTGAGGGTAAAGTTGCATCATCCATGTAAACCCTACATTACCAGCAAGGACACGTGCAAGGACAGTTCATGCTGCTTTCACACCACACCACACAGAACACACAGAACACACAGCTCTCCTGTCTTTAACTATTCCTCTTTCATTACACAGATATGTTTATATTTACCTTCCCTAAGTAGGCCTCAGGGTACTCCTCTCCTCTCTTCTCCTCTTCTCTTCTTCACCTTTTCTTTTTTCCCCCTTCTCTTTTTTCTCTTCCTTTCTTATCTTCCCTTGTCTTCTCTTCTCTTCTCTTCTCTCCTTCTGTTCTCCTCTGTTCTCTTCTCTTCTCTCCTCTTCTCTTCTCTTCTCTTCTCTCCTTCTGTTCTCTTCTCTTCTCTTCTCTCCTTCTGTTCTGTTCTCTTCCCTTCCCTTCTCTCCTCTTCTCTTTTGCTCTCTTCTCTTCTCTTCTCTTCTCCTTTTCTCTTCTGTTCTGTTCTCTTCTGCCTTTTCTTTTCTCCCCTCTTCTCTTTTTTCTCGTCCCTTGTCTTGTCTTCCCTTGTCTTTTCTTCTCTTCTCTTCTATTCTACTCTGTTCTCATCTGCCTTATCTTCTTTTCTCCCCTCTTCTTATTTTCATCTTTGTCTTGTTTTCTGCTCTTCTTGCTTCTCTTCTCTTCTCTTCTCTTCTCTTCACCTTTCTTCTCTTTTTTTCGCCTTTCTTCTCTTCTCTTCACCTTTCTTCTCTTCTCTTCTCTTCATCTTTCTTCTCTTCTCTTCTCTTCACCTTTCTTTTCTTCTCTTATCTTCTCTTTTCTTCTCTTCTCTTGTTTTCTCTTCTCTTCTCTTGTTTTCCACTACCCTTTTTTTGTGATAAACGTTACATGTAGGAGTAAGCTCCTTTTTTAGTGTAAAAACAAAACATCTGTATGAATAATTAAAGCTGGGAATCACTGATGTGCAGTGGTACTTCTGAGATATTCCACCTTCTGTCCTCTATTCTTGTGATATAACTAGTAACTTTCTGAGCTTTCAAGCCTCATTTGATCGTTTAATGATCATTTACAGTTTATAGTAAAAGTTACACTTTATCTAAAATCTAGTGCCTCCGATCTCTGTTAAGCCTAATGCTGCGTTAAAAAAGAGCTTCTGTGGCAAATCTACATCCAAACTGTTCTTTAGCCCAGGGCTTATATGAGCCGTTCCTCTTAGAGAAGGAACTCTGATCTAAGATCTTTTATCTAATGAATGCGATAATAAGAAGATGGCAGAGCTAATTCCAGATGAGATGCATGATACATACAGACAGGCACCCGAACAAGCCTCATATTTTAATTTGGATCGGAGAATTTATGAAGCTCTCGGCAAACAGTGATGGAATAAACTGCAGCGTTAATGATGATAAACAGTACAATTTCAGTGCATCTCTATCTGGCAAAGCAGCTCTTTATACTTTTCTGGGATGTTGAAATACGCAGTCAGTGTAGATGATGAAATTTCCATGAACCGCAACTGCAAATTTACACCAAATAATTCTATAATATTCTTTGCTGGGTGTCATTTAGGGAATAGTAGGCCAAAGATTGCATCTTAATGGAGTTAATTGAATGAATAAGTCGACTATAAACCATGAGTGGTTGTACAATCTGTTGTTTCTGCAAGGGAAAGAAGTAGCATAGAACAGGATAACCCTACAGTGGTTTATATTATAAGCAGTCATTTATATTGCTGTTTTTAGTTTTGTTTAACATTATTTTGTACTTCTCTTTGCTCTCTATACCTTTTATGCTTATTTCATCTCCCTAAAGCACCTTGAATGTCTCCTATGTTTGACAATGTGCTGTATAAGTCAAGTTGGTGCATGATGAGGTGGATTATGTGCAGGTTAAGACTGGTTAAAGTATGAGTTTAAGCATAAATGGCTTCTGAAATGTGATCAGATGTTCATCTCAATCAACAGTCTGCACAAATAGTTACTGAACAAATGACTCCTTTTCCATTGTTATATTCTCCAGGTCTGGTTCTGGAGGGCCAGTGTCCTTCCCAGTTTGATGATTCCCTCACCTGACTCAGCTCACTTGTTAATTACTAGATTTAGTTTGTGTGTTTGAGCAGGGAAAGCACTAATTTGCAGTAGACACTGGCCCTTAAGGGGCAGAGGTGAAGAACCCAAGAGCTTCATGTATTTGGTCCGTCAGTGACCCTCACTGTTCCCACCAAATATGTGTGTCAGCACTGGGTGCATCTGAGAGTATCTAGATTCACTAATTAGAAGACCTTTCTGGATATGTTTGAACACGTCAAATAAAACTGCATACACTACAGATTCATACTGGATTAAAACTGGTCATCTGCTGTTACTGTAAGACTGGAAAATTTACACACACTGGATTAAATACTGGATTAAAATTGCTACTCAATTATTGCTGTTAGGCTAAAAATTACATACACTGCAGATTCATACTGGAAAAAAATAGTTCCTCGATTATTAATGTTTGTAAATTTACACATACTGCAGATTCATACTGGATTAAAATCACTCCACGGTTATTAGTCATATGGTACAAACTACAATCACTGTAGATTCATACTGGATGAAAATTACAGTTCACCTTAAAGCTCCTGTAGGTTTTGGTGTATCTTTTGTGAATATTATGGCTAGTCAAGATTGGGAATATGTGTAGAGTTAGGGTTAGGGTTAGGGTTAGTAATGTGATTAAGTAACTACACACTACTTGTTATTTATTAGAAGCCTTTATTCATTAATTCTGAATAGTTAGATTAGATCCAAAGATCATGCCCTTCTCTTCACTTCCAGCCACCTTCACCTTATCAGCCATGCCATCAGCTGGCCGCGCACGCTGAGAAATCGATAAGCAGGAAGTGTAGAATTAACTTTGTTTGTAGCACATACAGCTGACTAAACGCACCTTCTTTTTCCAATCACATAACGCAGTTCTTCTGTGCTTCATCGCACCATCCTTCCCTCCAGCTGTGTCTGTAGTGAAGGAATAGGATCAGTGTTTTCCACAGCTGTGCTGAAGTCAGGCATTATTACAATAACAAGACTGGTTTTGGTGATGGAATTTCTAGTTCTTATTTCGGCCGTGTGTTTTGTTGAGAGTCTGCAGCTTTTTAGCAGATGTATCTAAATTCAAATAAGGAACATTTGAATTTTTCAGTACTATGTTTTTCAGAACTGTAGCCTGAATTTAACCAGGGCTGACAACACCTATTAGCAGCAGTCCGAAACAGTTGTGCGCATGTGAGAGAGAGAGGGGGGGAGAGAGGAAAGTATGTAGACAGTAATGGGGTCAGCTTTTGCAACTCATATTTGCACACTGATAATTTAAAATACACTTAAACAGCTCATCAACTCTCTGCAGTTCTCCCACATGCTGTGCATGTTTCTGACAGCCATTTGTCAGTACCTGTTTTTGTGTTTGTTGCTGCTGCTGTTGTCATTGCAGTGCCATTACGCTGTCGTGTTTTTTTAAGCTCATTGTAGTTGGAGCAGGTGACTCATAGGTGCCACTGGAACACCTTGACTTTCAGTACCTTGCCCACGGCTGTGGCAGCATTGGTCAGTGAGGAAGGATAACATTAGAACTAGAGATGCAGTGAATAGTTGCCAGTGATCTGTAATTCGCTGAACTTCATTCTGACAGATTGCAATACACTAGAGGAAGCACAGGGGGCAATATATCACTAGTGAACAACAGCAAAAATAGAGGGACCACAGAAGGCAAGAACCCAAAATATCCAAATAGTTTACCTGCTTTCTGCTGAGAAACATGATTATACCCTCACCATGGATGCAACTTGACCCTCACTGTTTCAAAAATAACAGGGCAACGCAGCGTTTGCAGAGATACTGTTACATATTAATGATGCATGAATATTTTAAACAAAATCATCCACCTTACAGCATATCTTCTGCTAGTTAGTAATGTAACCACTTTCTAATGGCTTTTTAGTCGTCATCCACCAGCAGAATGAAATTCATGTCAGCTTTTACCTGGCTAAAATACTGCCTGCGATTTGAGCAGCTATTCCCATTTTATTAACATTCAATTTAGTTTCATCCCATTTGAACAAACTGTGAAGATAAAATATTACATTTTAATGTAGGAGACAGTGTGGTCACCTCCACAACCTTAGTCTTCTTTTTAATGCTTTTTAATGCCACAGTAATGCTAATTTCCACTAGCACCTCTCTGGGATTTCCCATATTACCCCATTGCTTATTTGATGCATGAATTGAATACCCAATTAAGTAAACAAATGTTATGAGTTTGGTTGTGCATACATTCAGATACCCTCCCACAATATTCTCCCTGTGGGAAACACTGGGCAAGTCATTCATTCCCTGACCTGGAGCCTGTACCCACTATTTTTCTACTGATTTCACATCCAATTTCTTCCAGAAGAGAACTGAACTGAATGACACAGCTGCTTCTGATCATTTCTGAAAGCTCACCTTAAACCCTTAGCCGTGTGAAGAGAAGCCTGACTGTGTTCTGCTTCTGTCATTCTTTACCTTGACCGCTCTGCACACGTGTTCAGATATTTTTCACCTGTACGTCAGGGCGAAGGAGACAGAAAAGCTAATCTAACCCCATTACAGTGTGGCATCACCTGTCAGCACCAGAAGACACACACACACACACTCTTTAAATGTGTTTGGGACACATTTAAACAGTGTGTGTGTGTGTGTATGTGTGTGTGTCTTTTGTGTGAGGGCCTGTGGCGTGTCTAATTTTAATGTTGAGTGTGAGTAAGAAAAAGTGAGAAAGAATGACAGAGAGAGAAAAAGGAAAAGGGAGGAAGAGAGGGAAAGAAAGAAGTGAAGGGGAGAGAGAGCAAGAAAAAGAGAGAGGAAGAGGGTGGATGAGAATGAGAAAGTGAGAGCTGGACAGATAAGGGCCTGGATATTCTCATATCCGTGTGCTGCAGAGTCCTCTGTTCTTGAGAGCAGTGTGTGTGTGTGTGTGTGTGTGTGTGTGTGTGTGTGTGTGTGTGTGTGTGTGTGTGTGTGTGTGTGTGT
>JBBPCZ010000089.1:1720882-1740003 GCA_037974445.1 Brycinus macrolepidotus
CATTTAACCAGGATTAAATGAAATTGCGTGTGTTCGGTCAGTATGGTCTTAGATATCTCTCTCTCTCTTTATCTCTCTCTCTCTCTCTCTCTCTCTCTCTCTCTCTCTCTCTCTCTCTCTCTCTCTCTCTGTGTCTCCAGTCCAGTTTGAAAGTTCACCATAAATTAACACCCCGCCCCCAAACTGTCTAATGTAACTCATAAGTACTGGATCAAGCAGACTTACACCACATGGACAAAAGTATGTGGACGCTCCTCTTAAAACTTCAATGCACAGCTTCACACGGTTGTGCCGCCTGACTGCTTTCCATTAAAACGTCCCGTCACTTTTATATTTATACGTTTGTACATCTGACAGGCCGTTAGGAAATAAAACACACTAAACTCACCCGCACACACACACACACACACACACACACACACACACTCACACACACTCACACTCACTCATACACACACACTCTCACACACACACACTCACACACACACACTCACTCACACACTCACACTCACTCATACACACACACTCTCACACACACACTCTCACACACACACACTCACTCACACTCACACACACACACTCACACACACTCCCACACACACACACACACTCACACACACACACACACACACTCACAAACACTCACACACAGTCACACACACAGGGCTGGAGCCTTTTCCTGTCAATCACCACTCTCCCATCACTCCATAAATAAGGGTCACAATCTTAAACCAAAGAACACTCGCAGCCGAGTGACGGTTACCATGTCAACTGGAGCGGGGCTGGAGCCTGTCTCCAGTGAAATATTGAAGCAGGAGCTGCAGTTAGGGTCAGAACATGCAGCTGGAGTCCTCTCCGAGCCATCAGCGCAGCAGGAGCGAAGGCCGGCTCTAATTCTATAGTCTGATGGCGAACGTCATTACTCTGAGAGAGAGGGAGACAGGGGAGCGGGGAGAGAGAGAAATTCCCCTCGGAATGTTTGACATCTGAAATGGAGGGAGGTGGCGTGTATAATGCACAGGCGGTGAAGTGTTACGGTTTCTCATTATGAGAGTGAGAGAGAGAATGTTAGAGAGAGTGCAAGTGAGACAGAGAGAGAGAGAGAGAGAGAGAGAGAGGGAGAGATCAACACCCACAAACTTCTCAGTTGTGGTTCAGGGATGTCTAATGATCTTTATATTCTTTCTGTCACTTTAAGCATAACATTTAAGCATTCGAACACTACTAGGCATAGTTATTCTACAGAGTACAGAGTACTCAGAGTATCTACAGAGTACTCAAAGAATCTACAGGGAACTCGGACAATCTACAGAGTACCCACAGAAAACCTTCAGAGTACCCACAGAATTTACAGAGTACTCAGAGAATCAACAAAGTACTAAGAGAATTTACAGAGTACTCAGAAAATCTACAAAGTACTCAGAGAACATACGGAGTACTCAGGGAATCTACAGAGTGCTCAGAAAATCTACAGTGTACCCAGACAATCTACAGAGTACTCAGAGAACATAGAGTACTCAGGGAATCTACAGAGTACTCTGAGTATCTACAGAGTACTCAGATAACATACAGAATACTCAGAGAATATACAGAGTACTCAAGTACTCAGAGAATCTACAGGGTACTTTGAGAATCTACACAGTACTGAGACAATCTACAGAGTACTCAAGTACTCAGATAAACAGCAGAGTACTCAGATTATCTCCAGAATACTTAGAGAATCTACAGAGTACCCATACAATCTTCAGAAAACTAAGAAAATTTAGAGTATCCAGAGTATCCAGTACTGATCCAGAAAGAAAAATGCCCAATACCCAGCTCCCAGAGTATCTACAGAGTATTGAAATAATCTACTGGGCAGATACTTTTATCCTACAAAGTACCCTGAGAATCTACCTGGCACTCAGAGAATCTAGAATTCCTAGATAATCCATAGAATATCCAAAGTATCTACAGAATATCCAGAGAATATACAGAATACCCAGAGAAGTACAGATTCATTTCTTTCCTTCTGGTGTACTGGCTAGCGTGGAGCTCATCCCACTACTGAGGGGCAAAGAGTTTTCTTAAATTAAAGGGTATTCTCATTCTAGCTTTCGTTTTATGCTAATAACTTGTCATATTCCACTAGAGGGAGGCCAGAGTTTGATGTTTATTCCTCATTTAACACACCTCATCAACAAATTACCAAGCGCTTCATGAGCTGCACTGGGTGCACTGGAGACTCCAGTAAGCCGCGGCCCTCCAGGACTTCATCTTAACGCCCTTGATGTGCTCCTTTCACACGATCCGCTCTCAGAGCACCTGAGCGATGCCACATTATGTGTTGTAGGGTGTGTGATGAGGCGCTAGAGGTGTTTTGTGAATACTCAATTAGCATTCTTCTTTCTGGATCAGTACTGAATTAGGACAGATGACATGACTATGCCGTGAGAGCCTGAGATTTCAGAGCCACTGACAAATCTGGTTACGAACGTGTGAATAGATGTCATGGAGAAAATAGCAAACTGTCAGCACCATGCGTCTGTCGCTTCTCTGATTGCCTCACACGTTACACACATTCTTGCATCACACTCACTGTGGGTGGGTGGGTGTTTGTGCATGTGTGTGTGTGTGTGTGTGTGTATGTGTGTGTTTGTTTGTCCTGACAAAAACATTACTAACCCATTGAAAAGATGCACAAGACACATACACAAGCAAAAAGAGAGACTTCTTCCAGCCCCTATCGAACTCAAGGGACAGAAAAAGACATATCTTATCTTAGCCTCACTCAAAAAGTTCAAAGTGGCATTTGCACACAACTATTTTTTTAACTGGTAATAACCCCTTATACTCTAAGGAGTTGGTAAGTCACTCAGTGGCCCAAACATCTATTCCACACTATAATAACTACATACGATACAGAGTGCAACTCTATTGGTTCATAAATAATTCATAGAAGCAACTGGACAATACACCTTAAGGTAAAAAGCTGTATAATAAGCCTAGAGTTCACAGCTTGTGCCGTGACTCCTTTTTACGTGAGCTCAAACAACAGTACATGCATTGTGACTTGTGTTCAATACAGTTAACTACCTCCATGGTCTCAGTATCCAGGTAAAGATTAGAGATCGACCATGGGCCTCTGGTAAATGAATGGTTTTATCTGGAGGTGTCTAAACGACTTACTGCACACGGACTGAGTTTTATCTCCATTAGTGGCAAATTTACAAGCATTAGTGACCTCCCAGAGGACGCGGTGTGATGAAAACACGTCTACTCCATTTGATCGACAGCATGATCACACACATTGCACAGCATCACGCTTGCTGTGACCTGAAATTATGTTCATTTCGAATGCATTTTGACATAAATGCTGCAATGAACTCGCTTAATGGTTCTCAGTTGTTAGGTTTCCATATGTCTTTGGCTCAATGAGAATATATATTTAAAAAAGTTTGCTGGCAAACTCAAATCCAGCACATTAACTTATAGTGATAAGCTGCTTTACATAATGTTTTCATTGTCCTAAAAAACAGTATTGATACATGTCCATCAACAATTTCAGGAATATTGCAAACTGTGTAGGGAAAAATGGGGCATCATCTAACTATGAGAAAAATAGCATGGCTATACATGTAATTATGGCAGTATACAGGATCAGACACAACATGCTTTTGGTCACTTTAGGTATTTTTATAGCAGCGTCATCCGCAAATTTTCACAGTAATCAGACTCTCGAGATTCACCCTGAAGACTGTTTGTGTACCATGTAAATGACTTCCCTCATAAGTGTTTCTGGATCACTGAGCTGTGTGTATAAGTCACAGAATTCACAGCTCATCACCCTCTTGGTGAGCCAGAATGTAGCATAGCATTTTTTTAGGCGACTGCAAGAGACAGGCAGGCTAAAGAACAGACAGTTACACAGGTTTAGTTTTAATACAGTGGGAATAGAAAAGAATCACCCACTTCAAAATATTCACGTTTTGCTGCTTTGCAGCCTGAAATGAAGAGCAATTTTCCAGCTGTATTTACTAAATGCAACTTATAACATCCAGGTGAAAGATATGACAGCCTCAGGCAGTTGGTGGCCTGGGGGCAGTTGGTGGCCTGGTGGTTAGGGGGTTGTCCCTGTGATTGGAAGGTCATGGGTTCGAAACCCAGGACTGCCAGTGGCATCACTGAGGTACCTTTGAGCAAGGTACCGTCCCCACACACACTGCTCCCCGGGCGCTGTGTTCCTGGCTGCCCGCTGCTTCACTTGGTGAATGGGTTAAATACAGAGGAAGAATTTCATGCTGTTCACACTGTGTGCTGTGGTGTGTTCACACATGCCTAAAACGGGCCACTTTACATTCAACTTTACAACAACAGTTTGGGGCATCTGGTGGCCTAATGGAATCAGAAGGTCATGGGTTTGAATCCCAGGACTCTTAGAGGCACTGCTGAGGTACCCTTGAGTAAGGTACCATTACAACACACTAACCCTCACCCATTGTCTCTTTTCACTAACCATTTAACATTTACATACTTTGTGTACTTTGCATTTATTTTGAATGTATTTATGTAATTAGATTTGTATGTATTTAGGTTTAAGAAATCATTTGGTTCCAACAACACAACACTGTTCTGTATGATCACGTTTGGGTAAACTTAGAAGGATAAATCTATGATGTAAAGAGTAACATCTACACTCACACACTTCTGGCTAAATTGTTTACACAAAAAGAATACAAGATAATATTTGCTTTTAATTAATTAGCGAAAAAACACAATGTGTGAGGTCACGTCCCTATTGTTTTCTGGCTTCCCTGATTTTATCACACCCTACTGATTTGTGTGACAAAAAATGGACAATTTAATGACTCAGACTGAAAAAACATATTACTGATAATCTGCCACTTTCATTGACACATTCAAATATTTTTTCTCTTATTTCTCAGAGCAAATTTTTTGGATGGAAGCCTCCCAACTGAGATTCATTTTGCACTCCAACACTGAGAGACTTTGAATCCGTGGTCTATTTTTCTTCAGCTTTTGTCATACGCATGCAGTACAGTCGTATAAATGTACAAAAGGAGGCAGAGACTGTAAGTACACTGACCTCATTCTGTACTAGTGCTTTCTTCTACAGCTAAACAGGTCAGCTGTACACATTAAACTGGTCAGAACCAAAACTGGTCCTTTGTTAGAACAGTAAAAGATCACCTACAAACCTTTAAATCTCAGTCTGAAATGGTTTTGAGGAATAAATCTGACAACAGTCTATACTTTGCAGCAATCTGAGAATGTTCCTCCATTAAACAGAGGTACTGTGGAGATAATCCTTTCTTTCACTCTCTCTCTCTCTATTTCCTTTCAGAAAAGTTACGATTTCTCTCAGTGCAATAAAAGAGCAGTTCAGCTCTCCCTATTGATGTTCTCTGTCCTTAAACCTCTAAAGTCCAACCTAATGACAGAGAGAGAAAGAGAGAGACAGAAAGGACAGGAGGGAAAAAAGAGAAACCGTGACGATAAAGAGACACAAAGCAAAATGCAGAGATAGAGAGGGGGATGCAAAAAGAAGTGAAAGTGGCTGGTTGGACGTAGGGAGAGAGAGGGAGAGAGAGAGAGACATGAAGAATTATAGGTAGAAAGAGAATAGTAAGGGATTACTCAGATTGTAGCCATAGCAGAGCATGAATTAGGCAACAGAAGAATAGAAGCAATGGGCAAAAGGACAAAGACGGCTTTAGTTCAAAATCCCTCACAACCTAGAAACACTGGGGACACAGTTTGATAAGCAAACTGCATCTATATTAAATTAAACAACACAGCATCACAGCATCTGTCTTGCTCATTAACAAACAAACACACACACACATATATATATATACACACACACACACGCACACACACACACACACACACACATATATAGATATACATACACACATACACAGGATGAAGAAACCACTGTAGATATTGACAGAGAATGAATACATTATGATTTGTCCAGAATCAGATTGGCCACACACACACACACACACACACACACACACACATACATACGCACACATATATACATACATACACATACATTGTATTACTGTGGATATACAGAGTGTGGCACTGGCAAAAGAAGAGTGCAGCCAAATATTGCAGTGTGAGTGTGTGTGTGTGTGTGTGTGTGTGTGTGTGTGTGTGTGTGTGTGTGTGTGTGTGCGTGTGTGAAATGGATACCCATGCGGCTGGATCAGTGCTAGGCTGCAGAGCAGCTTTGGTTTATGACAGAGGATAAAGGAGCGTGCTAAAGCCAGCCTTCATGCCTTTAGGGCCTCACACGCGCCTGTCAGGCAGGCTCTGCTGGAGAGGGATAAGACAAAAAAAAGAGGCCGACTCTACCAGCGCTGAGTGAGTGAGTGAGTGAGAGAGTGAGTGAGCGCTTGAGTGTGTTTAGATGTATGCATGTGATTTAGAGTGATAACTGTGCAAAACAGACTATTTAGTCACATGGAGAGTGTGCACAGGGGTGAGATTAAGATAAAAGTAATCTTACTGGTAATGAGGTAGGCAACATGTCCGTTTATTGATGGCTGCCATTCTCTCACTGCTCTCAGCAGTATCAGTTTTGATACGGCTGCCATTCTTCATCAGCTTGAAGTAGCATCAGGTACAATACAACTTCAAATAATGAACCAAAAGTTCAACTGAAGTTCACATTTCTTTGAAAATTTACAAAAACTTAAGCTAAGATACGATAACACCAGCTAGCTAGGACACCAGACTCGCCAATAATTTCAGGCCTCTTTTTATTGTATTTGTAAACATTGCAAGTTATAATCGTAATATAATTATGGAATATCACACAAAATTTGAGACGGTAACAATCAGGATCAGACCAGACAGGCTAGCCTTCACTCCTTGTTGACATCAGTGAGTCTTGGGCATCCAAGACCCTGTGATTGGTTCACAGGTTCTCCTTCTTTGGACCAATTTTGGTAGGTACTGAACACTGCCTACCAGTAACAACCCACAGTTCTGGAGATGCTTTGACCCATTCATCTGGCCATCACAATTTGAGCCTTATCAAAGTCAAAGTCTTGTTTCAGATTCTTACATTTGTCCATTTTCCTGCTTCCAACACATCAAACTCAAGAACTGACTGTTCACTTGATGCCCAATATATTCCACACCTTGACAGGTGCCACTGTAATAAGCCTATGTTATTCACTTCACCTGTCACTTGTTGATTGGTGTATATCACACTGAATGTGCTTTCGACCATAAATTCCAGCTGTGTTTACCGATGCCTTTCCTATAGATCTAAATGCACTTAATTGATTGTTGCTATTGCAATGCTAGCCAACTGAGGAGTCTGAAGCTCTCACTATCTGTGTCCCAATAATGAACATCCTTGTAAATGCCATCTATTTTTTCCATCTTTATCCAAAATCATTTATTCATACTTTTCCTTTGTCTTTATAGAAGGAGTCATTTGGTAAAAAGACATTAGCAAAACTATTTCCCAACCTTCAGCTCTAATGCCTTTCTGTAGCCTCTTAAACTGCAGGCCCAATTCACTTATTATATGATTGTATTATTACAATATTATTATATTATTATATTATTATAGAACTACTATGAAGTATAACACATACATAAAATATCATTGGCTTTACACTCAAATGCTCGTCCAGATCTCTCTGTTTCTCCAAATATACCCTGCATTGCAAACTAGAGTGTTCCAGCTCTAACCAAACCTTTAATACCATTTTAAAATAAAGTTATGCATTAATAGTGTAGACTAAATACATTAATTCATTTGAATCTAATTAAAGCTACAAGCTACAGAAAATGTTTTTGTATTTTTTGTATTTTTTTAATAAGCTTGTCTGCATTTCTAAGCAGCGCATTTGTACTTGTGTAGGGAAAAAATCACATTTACATAGTATTTGCATACCAAGCTTTCCATCATATCATAAAAAGCCATTTCTTATTACAGAAGAATGTGGCGTAATGATATGAAAGGGACGAAAATGTGTCAATCTTATTTGGTTGGTTTGTCTAAAGAGGGGAAATAAAAAAATGTTCAAAAACGTAACACTTGTTTTTTATGTGGTCTTAAGTGTTGTTTTATTATTGTTATTTATTCTTCCTCCACAAAAAACATCCAGGAAATATCTCAGTGTCATCTGGACTCTTTCGGGAACACTAAGAAGAAAATCCATAATCTGGTTTAGATCATCCAGAGTAATCTCCAATAAATACAGTTCCAATCAAAGCTTTAATCCCATATCTACACGCCACATCAAACTCCCATTTCATGTGTAAGAGGCAGAAGGCAGACAAAATCCCAGATTTTCCAAACGTCTGATCAAGTTTAATCCCAAATGTTCCCGAAGGGAAATATGAACAGATCTGATCAGATAGATCAGGACTCAAACTGCAGACAAAGGGATGGATCCAAACTCTCGAACCAGCAGAGATAAACATGAATGTTCAGGCTATTTGATCATTCTTAACGCTGCACCACAGGTTACTGCATGATATGGACAAACCTCTGTACTGCGGTTCTATTGCAGTAATGATACACAGTAATATTTATTCGAATATTAGTGTTTTTCCTGAGCAAATACATGCTTCTGCTGCTATTTTATTGCATTTATTTCTATTGTAATTGCATTAATACTAAGTCATTATTTTTGTATTATTTGTATAGTGTACTTTTTATATTATAAAATACTTTTTAGATTATATTGTTGTATAGCTTTTAATCTATTGTTTTACTGCTCTTACCTTTGTTCTGTCCACTTTCTACCGTAGCGAGGCAAATTTCCCCACTTGTGGGACTAATAAAGGTTTATCTTATCTTATCTCTCTTATCTCACTTTCATAAACCATTTTGCACTACTGATCTGGTACAGCACTCTAAGTCTTACACATAACAATGTCAGTGTTACAGTTATTTTGTTACAATAATGTCCTGTAATTGGGTTGCACTTCTGTTTATTGTCTATTTATTTAAAAAAAATTCTATTGTCTATTATCTTTTATTCTGCTTGTTGCACTGAGCATGCTAATGACAAAAGAATTTCCCTTTGGGATATTTCTTATTCTTTTTCTTTCTTATCATATCTTTCTTCCAGACAAATAGCTGTTTAAGCATAATTTTCTCAGATGCATGTACTGTATATTCAAAGGCCAGTGCCCTAGCAACAGTTAATAAAAATTATACTGTGCAGGCCAACTGCAGCATTTAAAAACTGTTCATTATTTAGTTCTATAAGTAGCAATTCTCATTCTGTTCCAGTAATAAAGCTGCATCCGTACTGCAGTCTGCAGTTATTCAAGGTAAAGAGTGAGTCTCCGGTTACACTGCAAGCACGGCAGATTTCAGCAGTGAAATGGGGTCGCCGTGAGGCTCCGGCTCATCCATTTCCGGAGCTTTTCTCGTGGAGCTGGAGCCAGGCTCAGTGTCATATGACGGAGCTCTTCCCCGCTGGGTTTTAAGGTACCTCAGCCTCATCAATCTCACAGAACCTTTCTAACACCCGGTCATCGCCCCTAATTAGAGAAAACCCCTTAAAAATAGGGCAGGAAAGAGTGAACTGGTTGCTAGGGACAAAACCAAGGCTGATCAACAATTAAGGATCCATCGTAAGTGCGGCTGGCCCGAGAAAGTGTCCATGGGAGCTGCTCTGCAGTAACTTAATTAAGTGATTAAATTGACGTCCCAAACGACCCTCCACAGTGAGAAGGCCTATTATGCAAGGACACTCCGTTTGCCTTGGGAGTGGCCTGTTGGAGATGAGTATGCAAATTCTCGGCTAATATGACTTTGCTGACACTTTGGGATGAAGAAAGAAAATGAGAGGCTCAAGCCAACAAGCGTGAAGGAGCATCACAAAATTTAGCTCCACAAAAAGGATGTGGTTAATAATATATGCAAATAACTCATCGTAGTCTCCCTTTAATTATTCGATACTGCAATATGGCAGGTGCCATTTGGAAAAAAAATAATGAACCAAATTGTGTTATCTTGTCATTTTTAATTAAGATTGACTGGTTTGACTGAATCTGCAACATAGAACCACAATATACTGATATTACAGTGTAGGTTGTATGAGTTATTGTTCTCTATGTGGGCTAGTACATCCCATACAAATAAAATCACTGAATTAAACAAACAATCAGGTACAGATTCTATATTCTGCATGCTGCACCCAATTATCAAATGTTAAATTTCATTTCTTCTTCACGACAATGTTCCTTGGGATGTCTGAATTGTTGAAGATGACCAAGCAAATTCTTGGCTAATATGACTTTACACTTTGGGGTAAAGAAAGAAATTGAAAACCTCAAAACAACAAGCATGAAGGAGTATCACAAAATTTAACTCCACAAAAGGATGTGGTTAATAAAACATGCAAAAAACTCTTTGTGGTCCTCCTTTATTTATTAGATACTACAATATGGCAGGTGCCATTTGGAAAAAAAATAATGAATCAAATTGTGTTATCTTGTAATTTTTAACTAAGCTTGACTGATTTGACTGAACCGCAATATGTTGATATTACAGTGTAGGTTGTATGAGTTATTGTTAGCTAGTAGTTTTATAGTAGCTAGTAGTGTTATATCCCACACAGCTAAAATCACTGAATTAACCAAACGATCAGGTACAGGTTCTATATTCTCCATGCTGCACCCAAACAATGAATGTTAAGCCTCCTGCAATTTTATTCCTTCTTCATAACAATGTTGATTGGCATGCCTGAATACTGCTGAATATTGAAATAGCCAAAAAAATGCATTTCTACTAAGGTCAACCCCACATAGACAGCCAAAGGTGATGTAAAAGTGGGATACTAAAAAGTCCAGCAGACTATCAATGAGCAGCAACGCAGCACAAAGTAGCTGTATGTTCTCAACAAGTTGACTCGATAAGTATTGCATCAGCCTGAGTTCATCGCATGGCCCTGCCTCACCCCTCTTCCCTGTGAAATGTAAATAAGCAAAGCTCTCGGGGTAGCCGGCTCGGCTCTGATGTCGACAGTGCAGCTCTCCCAGCGGGAGAGACCCTCTCTCTCACTCTCCCGGGCAGCCGAGTGAAACCGATCAGGACACTTCATCACATTCCGGGTCACCGGTACACTCTATAGAGTCCAGACTACGGCAACTCCCCCGCTACAGGCGCGGCAGGGGAGGGACACATGTGGCACGGCCCTCAGGAGAAGCTGCCGGGGAATTTGGGGCAAGAGAGATACATCCACCTGCCACCTACCGGGTTGGCTACAATGATATTTTTACATCAAGGGATTCAGCGCATGTAGTGTGAACTTTTGGCGGGAGAACAAGACTGCATTCCAATGCAGGAATTGAAAGAACGAGAGAGAATGTCAGTTGTTTCATCCGGGACAAGTCTTAAAGTCTTGGGTAAGAAACTCAGGGTCACTTGCAGCAAAAGTTGCTTTAAATGTCAAGATACTGCATGAAGGACTGTGTATTTTCCACCCCAAGCGTAACAGATGTGTGATTTTAGGCGGCTCAAACGTGTCAAACTTTTGCGAAATTACAAATCGTCCCCGTCCAGAAAAACAACAACTGCCATCCGTTGCTCACTGCCCTATTGAGTGGTATCAAGCTTCGAGTTGAGCCACCAGCAACTGCTCGAACTGCAATACAAACCTTCGCGCCGGTGGCGTTACCATAGCGACCCTCTCTCGAGGCCTGTGTCTGGGTAGAGGGGGTAATTCATCAGCAAGTGAATCCCGATAGGGGAAAATACGCAGATACCTGCAGCTTATCCCAATGCACACGCCTGAGAGAGCCAGACTCCAGCATGCTGCCTATCAATTACAAAGTCAAGCCCTGCCAGCAGGGACTCCGCCAGTAAATAAGCAAGGATGCTGGATAAAGTAATGTTCCCAGCTGTTTCTGACAAGCACGCCACACTGGCACACTTGGCAAGTTTAACCCTAAGGTGCCGACCCAAAGAGAATATTGTGAGGTCGAATACTGGGTTCATGTTCCTAGCTGGCACACTGCCAGAATCAAAGATAATAGCTTAGCCTTAACGAAATAACCCAATTAAACATGCTAACGTCAATTATGCTAACAACAAATGGAAAGCCACCAATTAGCAGGACATCATTCTGTTTTGTTGAGTAGTGGCTATTTCCTTCTGCTTAGCGTTCACAATATTAGCATTATTGATTGAACCGATCCCCCAAAATGCATCCAAAAATTGTCCAATTATCCATTAAGTGCTGTGTTATGGGTGCACAATCTATCTGATCACCAAATGTCAAAGCAGAACTTTAACAAAGTCCACTGACCATATTGTTTACACGCCACCCGTCACAACATCAGCGCTTTTTCCATGAAGCACAAGTGCAATGTTCCACTCCGTGCAAAGCAAAATAAAACCAACTAATGAGGAAAAGGAAAGAGGGTAAAGTAGAAGGGTTTGAGAAATTGACCTCTTTTGTTTGGCAGCAAATCAAAAGCCCCTGTAAGTCATCCAAACCGCAGTCCAAACTGACAATGCCCCTCTGACGAGGGAGCAGAATTTCATCAGCCAACGTTAGCATGAACATCCAGCATGAACACCAGCAAACAGTAAAGCCGCCTTAAATCCAAGGCACTGAAACAAACAATAGGCTTACCTTCCACGGAGTATTCTTCTGCTCCAGGAATAGAGGAAACGGAGGAAACGGAGGAAATGGGGCAGGCGGGAAGGGGGGAGAGAAAAAGAAATTAATTAGTAATCAAAATTATTGAGTCACACTGCTAAAAATACAGCCAGTGATGTCTCAATTCTTCACATATGAGTTTGTCATTTTCAAAGAGGCTAAAGCCCTAAAGAGAAATTATACAATTATACAATTTCTCCCGCATACAGTCTTATTGAATATTTAAGGCGGCTTCTGAAACTAAAGCAAGAAAAGAAAAAAATCTCAACCAATGTGCATTAAGGAGAGTAATACTGTGTGACAAATCCCTGCTCAACATTACCGGCTATTTAACAAGAACTGTCCAAGTTACTGCAAAATTTAATGTAAATTGTCTGAGTTAATGTAAGATTTAAAGTGAATTGTTCCTTTAGATGGACACACAGATGGATATACAGATATTCAGACATAAAGACAAAAATTAACATGTTATTATAACCATTAATTCTCTGCAAATGAGAAACATGTATATCGTAAAGTGCACAATCCACAAAACACTACGGACAAAAATGTAGCATAATATAAACATCCAAATACCATTTATACTAACACATTTAAATATAGGGCACTGACATTTTAAGTTTGTTCTTTAGACTACAGTTGAAAGTAAAGGCCTCCCATTTTGATTATAAACAGTACACAAATCTGAGCCTAGAGATCTAAAGATTCCAGAATACTTTACTGGTAAAGAGGATATGTATCTAATTATACACACACACACACACACACATATATATATATATATATATATATGTATGTATGTATATAAAATGCATCAATTTGATTATACATTTCTACCTATGATGTTATAGAATCAAGTTACTGTAACAGCCATAGGTATATTATTTTGTGTGATACTTTTGTATTTTGAGTCAAAATAATAAATCAATGTGCTGAACCATTTTAGCTGGATATACATCACTGATAAAAGAGCTGCAAACAGTTTCCACATATTAATATAGTGAACAGCAGCTAGAACACAAGCCTATGAAAGAAGCAAGAAAGTCTCAAAGGTGTATTCTGCCAGGCTGCTAAGGAAGGCAAAAAATAATCATCTCTGCATTATTCATTTTCATAAGTGGAGACATCCTGCGGCTGTGGAACTGTTTACCTCTGCTTTTAGTAGCCTGGTTATTAAGAATTGATGGTGAAAGAGTAAACAGTGGCATCCCTTGGTTAACATTTAAAGGGTTAAATAGCTTCATTTCTATTTTGGAAGTGATTTAATGAATCATTACAAACAGAAAATGTTTCCTTCTGCTTTATACTCTATGAATTAGTTGTTTCCATGCGACTCATCAACAGTAATCATTTCATGCTCAACGGCAAAATTTAAACTTGGCAGTAGTCCTAGAAAGCTAATCAATAAACGTTAGAGCTTTCCAGCGACACAGAGGGAGAAAATGGCTAAAGAGAGAAGAGAAACGAAAGAGAGAAGTGTAATAAGGGTTCATAACATCCGTCCCATTGCTTGAAAGTCTATAATCCATTTAATCTCACCAGTCCCAACTGTGACTGGGATTTTGTTTTTTGGGTTTGTAAAGCTCTGAAACAGTTTTAGTGTGTTTTTACTCAAAAGATATGCTAGAAATTAAATTACAAACTGTCTTACAAACCAGAGACGCTTATTTTAAGTGGGATAACACAGTAATCAATAGCCTGCTTACAGAAAAATGTTAATATAGTTTGAATTGTTTGGACTGAATAGCAGGTACAGTTTCTCAACCCATCATTTTCACTGCCTGGGCACTTTCCTACCTAGTCTGACAAATGTTATGAAATATCCCCTGCAGGCCAGAACCGTATGATTGAGAACAAGTTAAATTGCACCTACTAGTGAGATCCATTGCTGCAGTTGTACCATGTTGGGTTTGACCATTTTAATGCTAATTTGAAAGTGTTTTGAAATGAGAATGTGGTTATAAACTAAAAGGAAGGAGATTGGGTTGATCTGCTTCATGACCTATTAATTTCCTTTGTAGGATGATCCTTTTTGTTAAGGTCCACTTATATAATACATTAATACTTTAATACAAAACAGTTTGGGCATCTCCCAGCACTGTGAATTTCCTCTTCTCTAACACAACAGCCTCAGTGAGATAAAAGCAGTGGTCTGAATCGATGTAAGTATGTAAGTTGGTTATGAGAGACATGTCTGGTGTCTAAGATTCACTTTTATAGGTTTGGGTTGAAACTATGTGGCTAAAGGAGCTAACAAGTGCTGGAAAGGTAGTAGGAGTCTTTTCCTACCACTTTTATTCTTTTAGACTTTAATTCACATGGTTGTCTATTTTTACAGTTAAAATTCAATGCAGTGTTAGAACACATGGAATTCTATCTAAGATTACTTTCCAACTCAACAGAGCTTGAGATAAGTGTGATTTAGGCCTGCAATGCTAGTACTAATAAGCTTCTATTCCTTCTTTGCTAAACATGTACAACCAGTACAAAACTAAAAAAAAAAAACTTCAGACACCAATTATGCCACTGCTGACTCACTACATTTGGGGTAAGAGGGAAAATTAAGTCAATTTGCAAACAATTAAACCTCTGTGACCTGTAGACCCAGAGGAAAAGATCATGAAATGTGTTAGAAATAATAAGTTAGCTGGAGGTTGGCTGGCATGGCAGAATGAATCAATGGAAGTTTGAAAACTGACATAAAACCTCAGCTTACATGCTCCAACCTCTCATTATTGATTTTTACATTATTACACACATACCACAACAGTGATATGGGCGATGGTGACTACCTAACAGTGAAAAAGTTGATAATTACCCCAAGGATTGGGCCAGATTTTAAACTAGATTTAATCAGAAACACATAGTTCTCAACCTCAGTCTTCCAATTAATGCATTTTTCATACATCTGACTGCATTATTATGTTATCATAAAGTCCTCTTAGAGTTTAGAGAGATGCATTAGAGCTGGACATTCAAAAATAAGCTATATCTCAGCTATAACTCTTTGAAACATCTTCATTGCATTAGGGTCAAGCAAGTTGTAGTCCCACCAGAGACGTTTTAGAAATGCATAAAAGCTCCTACAAGCTCCTACTGCGTGGTCGCATTGTGATCCCTTGCTTTATTTGATGTTTGTCCAGCTGTTTATGTTTGGTCTGAGAACCTTCACAGCTCTCTGTGAAGATCACATAACTATACTTTCATACTCATTGTGCTCTCTGGAAGGTCTATCACCTGGTCTAAAGAAAATATAATAATAATCAACAGTAAACCAAAGATGTGTTGCATTTCTGCATTTATCAGACACTCTTATCTAGAGTGAATGTAGGTGAATGTAGGGTTTGGAGTCTTGCCCAAGGACTCTTAGTGCTCAAACAAGGAAACAAACCCCAAATTAACAGAACATGACTACCTAATATGCTATACTAACCACCATGAGACCCATTAATTCTGTAAAAGTAATCAGAAATTCAGAAATGAATGAAGACTGCTGTGCCATATTTATTTCTCCTAAAACAAAACCCCCCAAAATTGCTCTGAAAATGATTTAGGTCAATGTGCAGTGACTGAGGTTAGAGCTTACTACAAAACTCAATTATTCATGTCTGGTTCGCTCAGGATCAGACACAGTAGACATTAAGCTTTGTTTTGGGTTCATCATTCACATTAGATTGCCTTACACTTTTAATGTATTTTGGCCTACACTGCGCACCTAAAATGTCAGGCCCAATTAAAAGGCCTATTTAATGGAATGAGAACCACTCCCCTAACAAAGAAAAGCAACAACATTGTTGCGATGCTGCCATATTTCCTCAGTGGTTTCCTGAACCTCTGCTCTTCAGCTCTTGCAGGAACGGCAGATGGAAAAAGGTCTATTTCTCTATTTTTTGCAATTGTTCTCCATTGTTATGGCCAGGGAATAAGCCGAAAAGGAAATGCAGAACATCACTGCTAGCCTTTCATTTTTCCCTGCCTGCGTTAATCATCAGAGCTGTAATTACAGGGGAGCATAAGAAACACCCCTGAATATGAGCTTGACAGAAAGAATCACGACTGAAAGCCATCCAGATGCCGCCGCTGCTCCGATCGGATCCAGAGAAAGATTGTACAAAAACTCCTATAAGCACTTTTCAAAAGCAGCACTAAGAACAGTCAGGTTAGAAAGTACATAGAAGTGCACAGGAGACTCCTGCAATAAAGCTGCCACTGATGCACTCCATGTCTGTTTTTCTCTCTCTGTATTTGTCCGTCTCTATCTCTCTTTTGCTCTCTCTCTCTCTCTCTCTCTCTGCTCTTTCCCTATTTAAGATTAAAGGAGAGAAATAGACTCCAATCAAGCCACTACATCACTGCTGCCACTCAGAACAACACTACAAAAGAAGACTAATGCAGGTCCCAAAATCAATAGAGTCTTGTCCATGATATAGACTTTCGCCCCCTATGGTCCAATATTATTTCAGTCATTACTCTCTGCATGAACCTGTTTATTTCTGACTTGTACACAATACACCAGGTACTAATTCAGGCAATTATATGATGTAATGGCATTAATTTAATCACCAAGTTCATGGTGAGCTCAGTATGATTCAGATGGATAGAGAGACAGAAGAACAAAATGCATTTTCAACACATAAAATATCAAAAATTATGTCAAACCTGTCAATGTGAATATGTGTATAGTATCTAATGTGTACCCAGATAGAAAGAAAGACAGATAGATAGATAGATAGATAGATAAAGAGATAGACAGACAGAGACACAGATAGATAGACAGACAGACAGACAGATAAATAGATAGACAGACAGAGAGATAGATAGATAGATAGATAGATAGATAGATAGATAGATAGATAGATAGATAGATAGATAGGAAGATAGACAGATTTCCCTCCCTCTATTACTGCCCTACATTCAAGCTCATATTCAAGTTAATGTACCCCTAAGCGCAGCACCCAACACTCAAGTGCCCTCTAGCGTGGCTGCCCACTGGGACGAGTATGCTCTCACTGTCTCCTAGTGAGTGTGTGTGTGTGTGTGTGTGTGTGTGTGTGTGTGTGTGTGCGTGTGTGTGTGTGCGTGTGCGTGTGTGTGCATGAGCGCATGTGTTAAATGCAGATACCTAATTTCCCCTTGGGGATTAAAAAGTACCAAAAGAATAAGTTTGTCTTCCTCTCCCTCTAATTTAACATCAAATCAAACATTGCGTGACGCACCCCCACTATCACATCTGCCTCTCCCAGCTCTTCTCTTCATTAAAAAGGGGGCCTCGAGTCCATGCACAAGCCACTCAGAACATCAGTCTGAGTTCTCAGAGTTCTTCCATAAATAAGATATATAAGGGTTCTTCTGGTGTACACACACACACACACACACACACACACACACACATACATGCACAGTATCTTCTTATATCTCACATAAAAAAAGCACAAAACAACCAAATAAAAGCATACCACACCCATATAAAAGTGTGTTGAAAGCAGACTTAACGTCTTTAATGTAGTTCAAACCATCTTAGGCTCTTATTTGCTCGAGTAAGACATCAGTCATCTACTTGATTTGACAAGCAAAGTAACGACGGGGAAAACCTGCACCCTGAGAGACGGGCATGTGAGGAACCTTGAGGGACCACTCAGCTGAGAATGCCAATATAATTAAACAGAGAGTAAAGAAAATGCACGTTTTATGAGTTCTATGAGCGTTATTTGAACACTGGAATGAGTCAGAGGTTCTCCAGGGCCCTGTGTAATGGTAAACACTGCAGATTCCCTTTTATGAAAAGTAAACTCTTTGTGGGCAGGCGGGCAGAGACGCTGCTGCGGAATGGCATGGGAATAGTCGCGTAAGTGCTATTGCACAGATTCAGCGCTTTATCCCCGTGATTCGTTCTGACAACACCTGTCCAGCCAGCAAGTCCCTCGGCCTGTTCCATTAAGAGACGGGAACCAATCGCTCCGGGCCTGGTGGTCCATCAAGACCGCACTCCCCAACGCGAGACAGGATATATAATGTAAATGGGAGGCCATTTTGAGGTTGAAAGCACAGGTGCATTATTTCCTGCAGGCATGTTTTGATGGTGCAGCGCTTGCAAATAATAACCATAGATCTCATACCCGAATGCAGCTACAGGCACCTGCATAGTAATGCGTGAAGATAAAACGGAATAAAAGCAACAGTGCAGAGACGGAGAGAGAGAAAAAATGCTTCATAATAAACAGTATTTTGGGTCTGTGTTGCAAAATTCCAAACTTTTACCAATTATTGAGACAAAAGGGGGTGGTCTTCATTAGACTTAAAAGGCCAAAGAGTGTGAAAATGGGTTGAAATTGGGAAAGGGAGAGAGAGAGAGAGAGAGAGAAGGGGAGACAGAGAGAGAGAGGGGGAGACAGAGAGAGAGAGGGAGAGAGAGAGAGACAGAGAGAGAGAGGGGGAGAAAGAGAGAGAGAGGGGGAGAAAGAGAAA
>JBBPCZ010000089.1:1749115-1768711 GCA_037974445.1 Brycinus macrolepidotus
AAACAAAGCTCAGCATGACGTCTGACACCTCGAGCATCAACACAAACTGGGGGAACTTCCATATAAGGAGCTGTTTTACCATATGACGACAATTTACTGTTTTATCTATGCAGCTCACGTTTTAAGGGTTAAATCTTTAAAAGGTTATTCACGCTCACACATCTCATCTTAAACCCAGTTCTTTAGGGAACCAAAAGTGGTTCTTCTATGCTCATGCACATAACACTTCCCTTGCCCTAAACCACAAATTGGGATCCAGTGCATTCCAGAGCTTAGGAGGTCAAAGTGTAATCAGGGTGGGTTCAGTTCATTTGTACCTTGATCCCTTGAGATGTCCGGCTTGTACCAGTATTTCGAGGTGTCCTGGACAAACTTCACTGTTACCTGCTTGCCAGCCAATACATCTGAAGAAAAGAATAAATGAGGACTTATGATCTGTTGTAGACACATTCACACAGGCAGAATTTTTTTTAAAGAATATAAAGAGAAAGGAGAATAATTTAATGAACTCCCTCATAAAAAGTTATTACACAACATGCTTATGCATACACTACCTGATGTCTGAGACACTGTTTTATGCTCATTTTTGAGAAGATTTTGGCCTTAAACGCATTTTTAAAATCAACTCATGGTGGAGGGGTACTTGCAGGGTGTTGTGAGGCAAAAAGTCCACAATAGTCAAAATGTGAGACAAGATAGTCCCCAAAGAAAAACTCAATTTCCTAGATTTCCCACTATATTTTACCATCACATATAAAGATAAACACATGGAAAACACATGTAGCTTCACTGGTGGCTCTACATAGTAAATAAAATGGGTAAAAGGGGTGTTTGGTTGATGCTCTTATCCAGAGTGATTTACAATCATTAGTTACAGGGACAGTCCCCCTGGAGACACTGAGGGTTAAGTGTCTTGCTCAAGGACACAATGATAGAAAGTGGGGGGGCTCAAACCTGCGACTTTATGGTCATTGGGCTCACAGGCAAGTGTTTTACCCACTAGGCTACTACCACCCACCTAAATGGCTATTTGCACAGTAAACATTGCAAAAATGAGTTGATTAGTAGGTGTGTTAGAGCAGGGAAAACACCAAAATATGCAAACATCAGAGGATATCAGACCCTGCATTGGGAATCAGTGCATTGTGTGAAAAGGGACTCTGTAGTTCACCTGGTAGTGGGGATGGAGGGCTGGCGCTGATCCTGCCCTGCAGTTCGGGCAGCACGTTGGGGAACGGGATACTCAGAGAGCTTCCACTGTGGGGGCTGGAAAAGCCACTGGGCGCGGGGGAGACGGAGCCCAGCGAGCGCTCACACTCGGACGTCCTCCGCTTCTCGGGCAGCGGGGGCTGCAGGAGTTGGTAGTTCAGGCCATCAGCCTCTGGTTCGAAACCTGAGGGCCCCGATGTGGGAGGGTAACCATCCACCTCATTCAGCACCGGGCTGCGGCTCACAGAGCACTGAGCCGCCCTGGTTCTCTGGCTGCCCCGGGGGGAGCTGTGCGCGTTAGGAGCCGGGTGCGGATTTGTGTGGGGATGGTGGGAGGGAGGCGAGTTCGGGTTCTGGCTGAAGCTCACCGTGCCAGATCGCTGGGTGTTGATGGAGAAGTGGCGAATTAACAGGCCCCCCTCTGAGCAGGAAGACTGAGATGGGCTAGAGAGATAAATATGTACAGGTTAATTCATATTAAAAGTAAAAAAAAAAAAAAAGTCATACAATAAGTAATACAATAAGACTACCCTTATAAATGCTTCATAAATGATTTATAATCAGGTTGTTAATTAGGTTGTAGACAGTTTATAAATCAATAATAAGCAGTTATAAACAAGTTATAGCAGTTATACATTGATGCAGGCTCACTATTTGGAAGATCTCAGATCTTGCTAGTTGCTGAGTTTATCTTTTCTCAGGCGGAATGTTAAACTGTCAACTTCATCAGGTCTTTGTTAACATGCTACTACCATTAAAACACCAGATCTTGTCAAATAGTGATCCTGCATCAATGTATGACAACTGTTATAACTTGTTTATAACTGCTTATTAATGATTTATAAACTGTCTACAACCTAATTAACAACCTGATTATAAATCGTTTACAACCCCTTTATAAGGGTAGCCTTATTGTAAAGTGGTACCAAAAAGTCAAAGTGAACTTTATAGTCATCTCACTTATTAACACGTATACAGTGAGACCAGACATCGTGGCTCCAGATTTTGCAGAGCACAAAAAGAAATATATATAAATAAACTAAAATAGAAACTCTCAACTAGAAGTAAAAAATGTGAAATTTGGTACAAGGTAATTTTTTAACATCTGTTGCATCAGCAGTCAGGTACTGGAATATAATTGTGTGCTTTATATGTGCAAAAGATCAGCAATGGTTCAGTATAAATTTATGAGAATACAGTAACTCTGAGACAGTATTTTAGAACAAATATAACATGGAAGTGTTTTGTGCGTGTAGCTGCATCATAAAAGAGTGATGTGTAAAGTGCAAAGGTTGGAAAGTTCACAGCATAAAATTTACTTTAATGTACTTTTCATGTATAGCCAAATGGATGTCTTTAGATTTAGAAATGCAGTCCATGTTAAACAAGTAGGGACAAAATTCTTAAACTGGAGAGCCGGAGCGCAGTCAGGTGATCTCCCTACTGAGTCCGTTGACGAGTTGAATCAGGTGTGTTTGAGTAGGGAAATCACAGAACTGTGCTGGACTGCGGCACCTCCAGGACAGGAATTCGGTAGCCATGTTCTACCTATTGTAAAACCTGAGACACCAGAGGGTCTGGGTTACCTGTCTGTGATGGTGATCCTCCCTCCTGTAGTAACAGAGCGGGCGAGGGGTCTGTGGGGGGTGTTCGCCATGCCCTCATCATGTCCTATAATATCAGCATAAGCTCTCATTTCTGAAATCAAACATAGCAGTAATTAATAATGATCGCTAAATATGGAAAATCTTTCAATCGATCCACCTACTTTGTATCCAATATATACAATATGTGTAATCGTATACATCATACCCATTCGAATTTGCCTTTCAAATCATTCATTATCACTCAGTCCAGTGGTGTTTTTTTGGTTCGAACTCTCTGAATGTGCAGGAACTCTCGGCCTCTTTGTTTAATATTTCCGTGCGTCACATGCGTATTCAGATAGATGTGTTGACAAAGCAAATTTGCCGTCAGTGTGATTCTTTGCCAGGCTTGTTAGATTTGCAATTATATGACTGTAAATAGCAGGATCTGAACTTAAATAAATTCTCCTACTTTATGGTGATTGATAACTCTGTGGTCATGTACAGTAAATCATCTGCACTAATGGTAATTGTTGGTCTCAAATAATTTCTCATTGTGTGGACAGGGATGAAGTTGTCACAGACACGCAACTTTATAATTCAGCCCAAATCTCACTGCTCTTTTTGCCACTCTTGCTATCAAAGACATGCTGGGTTGGTTACTCCAGTTATATTCTAGCAGACCTCTTGCCTTCACCTTGCCAGGCCTAAAGCCAGTTGCTATGACGACTGGAGCTATGAAAAACAGAGCACAAGGTCACAACTAAGTCCGGACAGATGAGAAGGTCACTCACTAACTCTAACTGAAAGAGTGTATTCATTCTGTGAAGCTCTATGTTTGAGGTCACTGCAGGTCACTACTCAAGGGACACGTGACCTTAAAAATAAAAGACGAGCTACCTAAGTGAAACGGAAATTAGCTGAAACTGACACAACTGAAATGAATCTAAACAAAATGACAATTTAAAGGAACCTAAACAAAGAGAAAACCGTCAGAAACACAAACTCATAAAACAGAAAATGACTGAAAATAACTTAAAAAAAAACAAGTAAGCTGAGCTACTTGTCTAAGATACTGTAAGCTAAACTAAAAATAGAGAAGCTAGAAACAAGTGAGCTAAATGAAAGACACTGGGAGTGATTTCATTAAAAAAACTGAAAATAATCTAACAAACAAAATTACTACAAGTACCATAACTAAAAGAAAAAAAAAACAAAATGCCTAAGAAATACCTGAAAGCTTAATGAATGGAAGAGACAGCCACAAGTAACCTAAACTAAAGAGACAACTGCAAGTATGCGAAATAAATAAGACAAATCATAAATAACCTAAACAAATTACTAACCTAAACATTTGCAAGTAACCTAAACAAATAAGACAACTCTGAGTAACCCAAACAAGTAAGGCAACTCCAAGTAACCTAAACAAATAAGACAACTCAGAGTAACCCAAACAAATAAGACAACTGGGAGTAACCCAAACAAATAAGACAAATCAGAGTAACCCAAACAAATAAGACAACTGGGAGCAACCCAAACAAATAAGACAACTCCAAGTAACCTAAACAAATAAGACAACTCCAAGTAACCTAAACAAATAAAACAACTCCAAGTAACCCAAACAAATAAGACAACCACAAGTAACCTAAACAAATAAGACAACTCCAAGTAACCTAAACAAATAAAACAACTCCAAGTAACCCAAACAAATAAGACAACCACAAGTAACCTAAACAAATAAGACAACTCCAAGTAACCCAAACAAATAAGACAACTCCAAGTAACCCAAACAACTCCAAGTAACAACTGCAAGTATGCTAAGCAAAAGCAACAACTGCAAATAACCTAAATGAAATAGAAAACTCACAGTAATCTAAACAAATGAGACAACTACAAGCAACCTTAAGGAAAGACACAACTGCAAATAATCTAACTGAACATCTCCAAAAAACCTAAGCAAGAGACAACTATAAGAGAACTAAACAAATGACTGCAAGTAACCTAAACAAAAGAGATGACTACAGATAACCTTAAAAATAGCTGCGCGTCTGCTCAGTTATGGCCTATTGCACCCATAGTGAGCTGCATTCTCCCGCTTGCCAGTAGTTAACACCATACTATACAGACTGCAGGGCCACCTGAAGATGGGTGCAAAACAGAGCAGGGTTTACAGATCAGGATTATAGTATCAGAGATCTTATTTGTGTTCATGCAGGGCTCTGCTTTGATGTTGGTTTTGCCAAACTCACTGACACCCCCTATAAAAGACTGTCCTACTCATATGCACCACCATTCTTCCTTGAAAGATTTAGAAGAGGTGTCTCAATCCACACACCTGGATAGTTCCAACTGCAACCCAACACACCTGGTCCAGATGCTTCCAAAGTCCTCGGTTAGCTGGATCGGGTGTGTTGGATTAAGTGTGGAATTACGAGAACCTTTATTGCTCCTTGGGGAATTAGTTCTCCAGGAGCAGGGGTGGATCTTCCAGCTTTAGAATGTTCTCAAGGCTGATCAAACACAAACCATGTCAAAGGAGCACGGACAAGCCAATGGAGAGACCTCCTCAAGGCAGAATGCCTTATTCTACTGTGCTGGCCCTTGGTCTTTTCTTCAGATAGGCTGTTTCCTCCCATTTAGAGGTCTTTTTGTCATAGGTCAGCAAGCACATATGTTCAGCCCTCTGAGTACAAAGGCCTGACATTTCAATTCCGCCACTCCTCCACAGTCTGCTGCAGTGCAATGAGCAAGCTCTTTTCTTGCCCTTAAAGTTGGCCTCATCTCGTCTAAGACTATTATTGAATGAAAGAAAGAAACAACAGCTATTTAAAGACAAAAACCTCAGTGAATGTGAACAATAGACTAAAAGTAGCACGAATTAGTCAAAATTGTAAATTGTTACGTGGTTTTTATTTGGTACTTGTCTAACTCTTACATTTTACAGAAAATGATGACATTTTTTAAAAAAAATAAAAGGGCTAAAAAGGTTTTTTTTTTTTGCATAATGTCAGAGAAAAACCACTGTTGGTTCCTTGAAGAACCAAAAATGGATGAAAACGAGATCATAATAGAGATGTGAGTGTGAAGAATCTTTTTTAAAAGCAGTGGTTCCCAAACGAGTACCACCTGCCTTGCACATTTTTGTGTTTTCTCTCTTCCCAACACACTTGATCCAACTCATTACTTCATTACCCAGCTCTTCTTGAGCTGAAGTGGGTGTAAACATCTAATTTGGTAAAACACTGGCGCAGAGCTTTTACATTACATGACAGTTCTTTAAAACTTTAAAAGATTCTTCACATTCATTTTCATTTTCAAACAGTGTTCTTAAGGCCACTGGTTTTTGCATAATCTTTGGGTTTTACAACCTTCACTTAAGACTAACTTCTTGCTGAAACGTCCCGCCAGAGACAGTTTGCAATTATAATATTTATCATTCTAACTGAATTTCTCCAGAGGATTATAACTAGTATCCAATGGGGTCCAAAAGTTTGAGGCCGCCAGTGTAAACACCTCAATTTTTCATTTCTTTCGGACAAGAATAAAATTACAGCATTGCACATAAAATGAGCACAATGTGAAATAATTACCAGTATTTGGTATGTGCCCTTTTCCTTTAATGGCAGTGGGCACTCGAGTTGCCACTGGGAGTTTTTCCAAAGTCTCTGATAAGTAGATCAGCACCATATGAGCTCCAGTAGCAGGAAAAGAATCAAAAAACATCTGACCTTTTTGTGCGAAGGTCTTAACATCATCAGTGTCACAAATTAACTTACACAGCGACCTAGAAGTAGTATGGAATATTTCCAGGATTTACCAGATTTTACCAGATTTACTGACCCAAAGAATCAGGCCTGCAATGGTGTCCCACTGGCATGTTTTGAAACACAGGTCTAAACAAGCATTTACGCTTCTTGGTGTAGCGATCTTGGCACACAAAGCGTGTTGTTTTGGAACTGCAGCATAAAGTGAGCATGATAAGCGGTTTTGAAGTGAATGAATGAAAACACAGACGTTGGGCCAAGACTTGTCCTGTATATTTAGTCTGAGTGTCTGCTCAGCCATATCTCCTGCATGAGCAATAAAAAACCTCACCATGACACTGATCTTTCAGCCAAGTCTCTTTTATTGGATTTGTGTCAATTTTTATCCGAATTTTATTTGCATCTAAATCCACCCTCGAGTTAGATCCCTAAATCACAATACTTGCACAGGGGTTCCTTGGGTTACGACAGTCTCAGCATACGACGTTTCGAGTTTACGACACTCACTCCCATAAAAACTTTTTAAAAACTGAGATGTGAGTGTTTGGGCTTACGCCGTTAGCGTTGTACTTACGGACTACGTGAGCAAACTAGTTTGGTTGCGCAGGGCGGAAGAATATGCAGTATGAGTGAGGGAGTTGGTGTCCCCCAGTACAGTACAATGTACAAGTACAGTTTATTTATGTCCTTTTCCTTTTTCTGTGGCTTATTTGTGTTTTTATGTTCTAGATTATGATTTTACAACTGTGTTAGTATCGGTAAGTGACTTAGGCTAGGGTGTGTTCCGACTTACACCAAAATTCGGGTTACGTCACTGCCGTAGGAACGGAACTGTGTCGTAACCCAAGGACCCCCTGTATTGGTGATAACTAGCAGCAGAAATACAACCACATCTTTTCAAACTGCAGCTAATGTAACATCAAAGGTCGGCTTAACGCGCTTGGAGGAGAACACTAACTGCTAATTCTGTCACGTCATCTAACAGACGTCCATGTTTGCTGGCAACATGCTGTGTGATAGTGGGAAATCTTGCCCACCCAAAGAGATCCAGGCCACTCCTGACCACAGATGGCTGTGACCATCATTGGGGATCAAACGTCCTCTACCTTAGACATTTGTCCCACTCTGGATTTTAAAATCATTAAATACATTCCTGCTGGAGGTGTTCCAAGTTGTACCACAATATTTTTAAACATGACTAGGGTACTTTTTGGGGGGCAGCTGGTGGTTATGGAGCTGCCCCTGCAATCGGAAGGTCGTGGGTTTGAATCCCAGGATTGCCAGTGGCACCACTGAGGTATCCTTGATCAAGGTACTGTCCCCACACACTGCTCCCTGCACCCTGCATCGCTGGCTGGACATTGCTTCGCTTGGTGAATGAGTTAAATGTAGAAAACAATTTCACACTGTTCACACCGTGCGCTGTGCTGTGGTGTGTTCATGTGTGACAACTGGCTACTTTAATACTTTACTTTTTAACTAGAACATTTAGAAATTCCTCCTAAAAAGTGAATGAAAATCCACACATCTGACTTACCATGGTCTGTCCTAAAGGCCCCAAACACCGGCATGCTGGGAGTTGGAGTTTGTTCAAAATGTGGAAGTTCCGGCATGTTCTTTACTGCGAAGAGAGGGATGAGGTACAGCATGTTTGGTATCTCTAACAAAAACTGAGCACTTTACTCATGAAATCTGGCAGCTTATATAGGACTGAGGGCGCTCAGGCATGTTGGAGCGCATGCGGAGACAGGCACTGCTTGCGCACGTTCCACTGAAGTGGAAGCAGCCTCAACTTTTGGGAAAGGATGGGGGTGTTTTTTGGAAAGGATGGGGGTGTTTCATTTAGCCACTTTCTTCTAATAAGTCATGTGATTACACAGACATTACACGTGTACACGTGTGTTTCTCGTGTACCACTCAAGATAACTGTAATTCAGTGGAAGTGGCTGGGAGTGTTTGGACTGGAAGATATTTACTGAGCATTATTTCATAATGGATTTGTTATCCAATAATAAACAATAAAGGTTCAAATGAGAGACTAGATAGATCAGTTTTTATGTATTACTTTCTTCCCCCTAGCCGACACCCCTCCTTGATGTGGTGTGCAGAAACAATGGAGTGTATTAAAATAAAAAAATAGTAAAGCTGTAGGTCAATGATCCTTTAAGATCATAGATTAAGAACATAGAACTCTTGCTATATTTTATCCATTGCTAGTGTGCATTAAACAGCAATACATGGTTTATGTCCCTTTATGTCCCATTTTTCTCATGTTTTAAACGGAAAACCCACAAGTTTTCAGAAATTCTGCATAATTAAATCATTTGAATGTAAACAGTCATTCAGAGTGGGTTAGGTGAAATTAAAAGCTCTGTGTGAAAAAAAGACTATGTCAGAACTGTTCACAGTGGTGGTGAATGGAACCAGACATCTGAAGAGTTTAAAAGCATCTGAAAGCTCGCTCACGGAAAGTTTTTATATGAAATGGCTATGAATATACTGACTGCTTCAGTCCTGAGCCCTGGATCCTTGAAGCACACATTATCACATCAAATAAAAAATAAAAATTGATCCTAAACTATCAAAGAAAAACCCTAGAAAGCCCTTTCGATTTGAAAATAGAAAAAAAAAATCTAAATTGATATCATTATTACATCACAGTTCCCTTTCAGGTTGCACTTTATTTGTTTATAAAATGGATATAAATTTAAATATAATATAGAATCATAGATGGATATATATAATGGAGTCATCAACAAGCTTGAGATGAAACAGAAAAATAAAAGCTCACTGATGAAGAGAGAGTGGTGTTCATGAATTAAGTTCTTTCTTCTATAAAACATTCTACAGGGGTGTGATTTTACTTGAGAATGTTTAGAGAACATAGACCTCATCTCAGTACCGCATCCTCTCACATACATACATCTGATCCCAAGAGTTTAATGCCTAGAGGTTTCATGCCTACAGCTCATCATTGTTTCTTCTTTTGAGGCCATAATGTAAGTTTACACCTGGTTTTAAAACACAGAAAACTGATGCAAAACTGGGAACCGCAAGCTTCTCAAACTTCATCAAATGGAGCGAAATATGTAATAACGTTAAGGGTTAACAGAATCTATTACACTCAAACGAAAATTTAGTTATACAGTATAAATAGATATTTAGCTAAAGGTTAAAGACGAGGTGAGCTACTCCTTCAGAAGTAGATACTTTAAAGGTTAAAGTATCTACGTCTGAAAAAAAGCAAATTCAATGCATGACTTTTATCAGTGTACTAGACCTTCATTAAATTACAACCCACCATGCCAGGGAAGTACAGTTATATAAGAGTGTTGTACCACAATATCTTTCATAATCAAAATAAACTGCCTTAACATGTAAGTAATTACACTAACGCCAAACATAACTCATCTGTCTGAGTTCCGCTTGAGCTGGCAAACACCTAATGCGTATGGCTTAATGCCTGTCTAGAGGGGTGTGTGTGTGTGTGTGTGTGTGTGTGTGTGTGTGTGTGTGTGTTTACAGGTATCTTACCATAAGGCGTGGGAGGTGAGACGGGGAAGGCGGGCGTGGGAGGGGTGATGTCACTGCCCGTATCCACTCCAGAGTCCAGTCCAGCACTGGGGCCTCTGTACTCCACATTGTCCGCTCTGTACAGAAGAGGACGCTACGAACCAGAACAGATGTTTTAGCAATTTAAAATTAATATGGGGAGCCTGGATTCAACAGTTTTATCATTAGTGTGATTGCGTCAATCACACTACTGTTCTTCTTTAGATTTTTTTTTTCACCTAAGACATATTACCAGAGAACACCCCTTTCTAACTCAACAGAATGTTGACGAGATTCCTTTCTTTATATATTTATACGTTTACTTAGAAAAGTTCTGGATCCCACAGTGGTGCATTATCTTATTTCATCACTGCCATTAATCACTCCAAGATAATTTAAGAAAATAAAAAGGGGGGGAGAATGGTCTCCTGATATATTACAGTGCTTTTCCGGTGTTTATGACCTATTTACAAACCAAAAAAATAAAAGAAAAGTGAAATAACACACATCAGCGAGGGCAGATTACATTTTCATACACAATATCTTTGTATGTTCCTAAAGAGAGTTTATTAGCAGTTTTCTCTTTATATTCATTTCATCCATTATTTTAATTATCTTAATTATGTAACATATTTGTTTTTTGTGTGTTTCATTGCTTTAATTGTTTCAATCTTGAACTTCGATGATATGCCGTTTTTTGCCTTCATGACTGCATGGTTTATTTTTGTTTATTTATTGTATGGTCCATTTAAAACAATTTTATGCTGAAATGTAAAAGCACTTTGAACTGCATTCATTGTATGAAAAGTGCTATACACAAAATTATTATTATTATTATTATTATTATTATTATTATTATTATTAATAAAGTAAAGCATTAATTGAAGGGACATTTACCCATGTATGATTTATTGCAAAAATGTTAATAAATTACGCACACATTTTTGGCCAAATAAAAATGGGCTATATTTAATAAGAAAACAATATTGTATTGTGTATTGTTTTATTCCACGATTCTGTCACATTCACTTCAGTCACATTTGAGAATTCTGTGAATTCTTAAAAACATATTCTGAATCATCTGAATAAACTGAATGATAATGAAACCTGAGGTTTCCTGAAAAATCTCATTAATTCATTATGAAGTTTGGACCCACCTTCATTATGTGGACCCACCTGCAGGGCCTTGCATGTTACTCTTATAGCTCATTTGTTTCTGTTTTTCCAATTCATACGTAGGCATTTCCCACCTGCCGCCTAGGTCTATCCAACCACATGATACTACCAACACTGGGGGGCGTTCCCTTTGAGTAATGTGAAGCTGCACCACATTTTTCCAAGCTGCCGCTAACATCAGTGGACAGCTCAACACACTTGGAGGGGAACACTAACTGCTAATTCTGTTATACTGTTTTCTGACTCTCAGCCATGAATTATCCTTGTGATCTTCTAGCCAGTGGCCTTCATTGTATTTTTAGAAAGAATTCTGAATCAGTACAAAATAACTGAATCCAACAGAATTGTGTTAAAATTTGTGTTAATATATTGAATCATATTCTAAGATTCACAATAAAAATTTCAGTGATTGCATTGTGTGTGTGTGTGTGTGTGTGTGTGTGTGTGTGTGTGTGCGTGTGTGTGTGCTCTACCTGTGCGGGTGGCATGTTGTGAGTGTATGTCAGTCTGTCCCCAAACTCCTGCTCCACCTCCCAGACTGTTCGTCCACTCTGTGCTGGGTGGTCACTCACTTCATTGCCCTGCCGGCTAAGAGAACGCACGCTCTCCCCTGCAGGTAGGACGGACACACACAGGGGACATTACTACATAATTTAACATTATAGTTATTAACAGAGATCTTGTACTGTGTATTCCTCTAATCCAAGTACAGTGTTACAGTGGAGTAGGCCTGGCCCGAATATCATTCAACAGGCTTCAGCTATTGTTGGTATTTCTGAAAATCAAACTTACAATATGCCTGCGCTTCATAATTAAACACAGTGTTAAGTATTTACATGACTGCAATTTCAAATATGTCCAGAAGGGGGCAACAGTGTATTAACAGTCCAATGAAGTGCACATGTTGCTTTAGAAACCACGATTGTAGCCTCTTTCTCCAGCAGAGCTTTTAGACAGTAAAGATTTAACTAATTAGAATTATACTTTTATTACAAGAGCCAAGTGAAGAACAGAGGAGGTTTTAGAGCTACAGGTCTGTCTGAAAGCAAGGAGGATCACCATGAAAACAGTGGCAGAATCCTCATGCACTGCCAGAACTCAACCAACAGGTTTGAGGCTCTGAGCTCCCGGTTTGAGCGTGGTACTCACAACAGAGACTTGTGGTACTCGACAAAGGATGTCAGCATTTAAATCATTTATTAACATATTTATTCATTTATTAACATATCACCAATTAGTAACAATCAGTGTCCTTTTTGGAGTAGGTGTGCTGCTTTCGTGCGACAAATTTTGAGGCTCTGAAAAAAGACAAAGCCTCAGAGTACTTAAAAGAGAACTGAATACCAATGTAGTGAACGAGTATTCAAATTATTCGAGCCAGCCCTAAAATCCAGTGACGTTCTTGACTAGATTGCACAATACTGAACCTAAACTGTCGTAAACCATGAACAGAAGAAGGTGCATCTTTAGGAAAGAGGAAAAGAAAGCAGGAAAACAAAATTGTGACTGGGGTCAAATGAGTGCAAGACTGCATGCAAGTGAAAGGTCAAAAGAAGATGCATATACAAAGCAGGGTCATCCAGCAGGCAGGCTTAGTATGCAAACCAACATGGAACAAAGAAAACAGGACATGTATGTAGTCATCAGTCAGTCTTCGTCTCAACACCACTATGAACCTGATACACTTATAATGATTTTGTTCCTTTTTGTCACCCTTGTTAATTCACTTTGCGGTTTCCGCTTTAATTTAGCACATGGACATTGACTGCATGTTGCATGGATGTGCTAAGAAGAAATCCAATGCTTCTTTGGCTTCTGAAGAATGCCAGCGAAACGACACCTTCAGAGACTGAACAAACAGTTTGCTCGGCTGTCTGACCTTAGCGTGAAGTGTCAGTTGGCACGGACGTGCTAATCCTGGCCATTCACGGAAGTGTTTCCAGCTATTTCTGCCTCTGGAATGTTAATATGCGGGGAGTTGTAATGTGGGGCAAGATGGGACAATCACCATCTCAGGGCCTCACTGTGTGTGTGTGTGGATTAGTGAACAGCTCACTGAAAGCAAATTGAATGGCTCGCCCCATTATCATCTCATAGAGGAAAGTTAATGAGTCTCACCTTGGCTAACGGCCCTTTCTGCCAGTGCCACCGTGGCACCGAGTGTTTCCATTAATTTCCGAACTAAAAGGACGTCAAGATAAGAGTGACATTAACCTGGCCAGCTACAACAATGTGCTCTCACTGTTATAAAGGAGGTCATCTATCTTCCTTACTTCATGACATGTTTGAATCAGAATTAGAATCAGAAAACTTTATTGATCACGGAGGAAACTGCTTGGAAAGACATGATCTGGGAACGCTGGGTCCAATACTGGATCTCCCAGTTATATCCAGTTTCATGAATTATTAATAAAACTGCAAATTCTTAGAAAAATTTAAAATGTTTACTTGTTTTAAGCAAATTTAGCAAATAAAACGTTATATTGTCAGATCAGAAAATATGCTTTAATTATGCATTATTTTCCAATATTTCTGATACTGATTTTGAAACCTTACACACACACACACAAACGCACACACACACACACACACATATATATATATATATATATTTTTTTTTTTTTTTTTTCAATACACACATCCATATTTATATTTCCAGATTATTTGTATAGTGTACTTTTATACTGTACTGTTGGTATAGTTTTTAATCTAGTGTTTTTCATTTTTGCCGCTCTTATCTTTGTTCTATCCACTTTCTGCCGCGACAATGGAAATTTCCCACCTGTGGGACTAATAAAGGTTTATCTTATCTTATCTTATCTTAAAACCAAATGTTGAATCCAATTTTTGGTGTTTATGATGTTGCATGATTACGCACTCTAGCGAAATTCAAAAGGCAACATTTCCATTATTGTTTCTTTTCGTTTCTATTTTAAATTATTGGGTTAACTCTTCTTGTGGGCCATGGATGTTTTTGCGGTCTTTTGTGTAGAACTCTGTAATAAACTGAAAACACATTTTCAGCCACGGCATATTTTTTCTGTCTGCTTTTGTGTTGAATAATGAGTTTTGTGAATTGCAACAACCCTATTTCTGTACTGTGTAAACAGTTTCTCTTGTCACATTTGTTCATTCTGTGTATCTTTAAAGGAGATATAGCTTGATGCTTAAAGAATTATAATCTAATTGAATCGTTGTGAGATTTACACCCCGAAATAGCAGGATTGTCTTAAGACTGCACTATCAGTGATCTCTTCTAGTTGCTAAGCTGCAAACGTTCAGCACCTTGTCATATTGTCATTCATCTGAAGTCGGTAAGTGGAAATCCTTCTGGCCTCTGAAATGCAAATGCTGTAATCTCCAGGTAAGCCAGTGTAACACTCTCCGAGTGTATTAACTTGCTGCGTCGGAGGCTGTGGCGGTTGGGTCCTGTGCAGAAATGTGGCAACCCAGCCAAAGGGATTACAACTTGAAGGGTCAGCTAAAGCTAATGGGACTCTGTACCGTGTCTCTGTGAGGCCGATGAGGTAATGGCAACCTTGACAGATTAAAAATGGGGATCAGGGAGAGAAAAAAAAAAATCATCCTGTGGAAAATTTGAAAAGAGAAATAACGGATTTTGACCCTGTTCTCTGGCTAATATGCAGCAGCACTTGGACAAACAGGGCTTATGAGAGTGCGCAATAACAATAACAATAACAAGCAAAGGGCTATTCTGGCATTTTGGACGCCGCAAGACTGGAGTCTATTGATTTGTTTTGGAAAGCTGTTGCGCTAATGCAGAAGATTTTGCGCGGCAGAAGATTTGTGTGTTTGCTTATCTTTTTTTTTTTTTTTTTGCCATGCTCTTTTGACACCAGTTTTGCCACATGAATTGAATTCCTTCAAGCCATGGTGTGGCATAAGCAGGGAGGGATTTTAGGGAGCTGAGCAAATCATTGCTGATTCAACCCCCCAAAAATCGATTCGCCAACCACAAAAAAAGAAAATCAGAGGAACAGAGGAAAAGACTGTAAGGCTCAACACAAAACCGAAAGCACACAGCTAATAGGATATAACTGAAAACCCTGCCAAAGAAGAAGTGATGTTATTTGGTTAACTTAAATCCTGATTAACTAAAACTATTGTCCTCATCTTAATATTTGACCACATAAAATTATATTGGATAATAGTGCCAGTTATCAGATTGCAGATTATCAAATGTAGATAACTTAATTTTTTGGAATTTTAAATATTCATGTGGGCCAGACCATTACGGCATATCTCTCCTGGTCTGCTCTTAAAATCTCATTTAGAAATCATGATCCAACCAAATTAAAACACTGATCTAATCTCTCAGAGACAATAAATGTGTAAATAATACAGCAAGCTTTATATGGGCTTCTAGGAAATTTAGACCCAAAGGTGATACATGCCTGGAACAACCCAGTCATATATATCAGGGGAAGCATTAAAATTGTAGTTTGGAGCTTGTGTGCAACTGCAGCACAAACAGACACAGTCACAGGACAAAAAGTGTAAACACATTCTTAAATCAATGGTTCTAGAATTAAATCGAGATGACAGAATGAGGCTAGATAATGATGAATTATGCGTAATGTTTCCAAGAGGATGCCCCTAGATCATGTTCAATATAAGATAATACATTTTGAAAGGGGAGTATCCGGTGTACTGTTAGTCTCTAGTAGCCTGTCTGAGTAGATCTGATCTAAGTAGTATGAGATGATAAACAGGTTGTAGATTCTAATGTGACTACCTTTAGCCCATCTCATCTCTGCATCTGCACCAAATTTAATTCAGATTATTTATTATTATTGTTATAATCATATTTTGGGGACAAAATCCAAGTATGTATGTGTGGATCATAGGAGGAGTGTATGTCCAGTGTTAGAGGATATAAAGTCTGGCTGGGATGCTCAATATCAGAGCCATATCACTGGCAGATACAGGACAAGGTAATTCAATTAGTTCCTTCTTTCTGTTGGAGGAAGGATTGATATGTAAAATTTACAGCATTATTCCAGCAAACAAGCATCCTGAAGTCCCCGCTGTCTGTCAGGCCAATACATGGTCAATGTCCTTGATACAGCTTTATCACTTATCCATTACTGCGGGCCACACAAATCTCATGCAAACTCTGTCCAAATTTACTACCCAAACAAACCTTATCTTGCTTCTAAGTCATACTGTAAGTTACTCAAAACCTTGTAAAATCATGTAATGTTCTAGAATCCAGTAAGGAGCAATTCATTCTACTGGTTGTGTTAACATCCTGTTTTTTCCACAGACCGAAGGGTCAGTAAACTAATTATTGATGTGCTAGAGCGTGTAAAATATTTAGAACTGTCTAAGTGGACCAAGGGCATCTCAGAGAGACTGTAACTGAGGCTAATTGAATTCAATAGCTACAAAAGTCATGGTGCCAGTCAATTGGCCATTGATCAGAGACAAGGGCTGTCAGGTGCACTCGAGGGTAGAGTTCACACTCGTAAACACACACTTGTTTATGTACAATGTCAGGACATTGGGTCCGCACTTATGTATTACGTTTTTTATGAGATATAGGTTGCATCACATATAGCACCTGTACCTTTAAGACCTAATAAGCAGTCATTGTGCCTTAAAATGTATGTTCTTTGTAGAGGATGTGTAGCGATTTCCATATAAAAAAATCAAATAAACATGTCATTTGATCAGGGTTGCACAAACTTGCCACACACATAGGAGGAGTAGCTGTTTTTGTGCCATCCTGGTCACATGGTGCTTAAGGAACAGCCTGGCTACGTCCATACTGTCTTCCCAGAGAGTTCTCACATGTGATCACCGTTGCTGCTTACATTCCTCCATCGGTCAACGCACCAACAGCGTGTGACATCATTCATTCATCCAATCTGTGACCGCAACACTCAAGATGCTTTCATTCCCTTTCCCAGAGACTTTGACCATGTCTCTCTGAACAGGACACAGCACCATCACACTGTTTGTGGACTGTTCCAACCGACAGAATAAGACATGGGACTTGCTGTATGTTCATGTAAAAGAGCTGCACAGCCATCCGATCACTGGGCAGATCTGACCAAAACTTGGTACACCTCCTCCCCACCCACGTACCACTGGTGGAGAGGCAGCCAACCACTGTCAGTGCAGAGAGGGAGTGGTCAAAAGAGGTCAATGCAGCCCTGCAGGACTGTCTGCAAACTACAGACTGGGAGGCTCTTTATTATCGCATAGCGAAAACATTAATAGCCTCCCAGACTGTGTCACAGAGTACATCAGCTTCTGTGTTGGTAACACTGTACCTTTACAATTAATACGTTGCTTCCCCAACAGCAAGCCATGTGTCACCAAAGACATCAAAACTCTCCTGAATGAGAAGAAGGAAGCATTCAGGTCAGGTGACAGGGAAGCAGCCAAGGAGGTACAAAGGTATTTGTCTGTGAAGTTAAATGATGGAAAGGGCAGCTACTGGAGAAAGCTGCACAAGACTAAGACCAGGGTCATGTGGAGGGGCATGAAGACAGCCTCCACCCCCTCTCCAGCCGATGACAATTTGTACACCCACGGACTGTCCAACACCATCACCGAGGACCAAGTGCGGTGAAAAATACGCAGATTCCATCCTGCCGAGACGCTGGGCCCAGATGGCATAAGCTCACTGCCACTCAGCTTTTGCGTCTCCAAGGTATGTGGAGTGCTGCTGAGGATCTTCAGCTTGATCCTCAGTATCAAGAAGGTACCTATGCTTTGGAAAGACATTGTGCCTGGTTCCTGTGCTGAAGAAGGCGTGTCCCAGTGCACAATCAGACTACAGGTCAGTTGCACTCACCTCACACAGCATGAAGGTCTTGGACACCCTCCATCCCTGGTTAGGCCAGCATTAGATCCCCTTCAATTCACCAACCAGTCCAAGACTGGAGTGCTATTCATCTACCTGCTGCACAGTGCCTGCAGCCACCTACTCAACCCGGAAGGATCCCAAAGGATCATGCTCTTTTATCTCTCCAGTGCCTTCAACACCATTCAGCCAGCCCAGCTGGGGAGTAAGCTGTCTGCTATACAGGTTCATGCTCCCTTAGTCTTGTGGATTATGGCCTATCTGACCACAGGCCACAGCATGTGCAGCTACAGGGCTGTGCATTTGACACAGTGCTGTGTAGTGCAGGAGCTCCTCAGGGAACAGTCCTGTCATTGCTTCTCTTCACCCTGGACACATCCGACTTAAAGTATAGCACAGAGGGCTGCCATATGCAGAAATTCTCAGGTGTAGTCAGACGTATCGGGCATGGGGATGACTCAGAATATATGATGGCTGTGGACAGTTTTGTTGACTGGGGTGAGCTGAATCAGCTGCAGCTCAACATCACAGTCTCCTGTCACTCCCCTGTCCATTAGGAGACTGGAGCTTGTTCAGGACCACAGGTACATTGATGTACACATAGACAATAAACTGGACTGGTCAAAGAACTTTACAAGAGAGGTCAAAGTAGCCTGTACTTCCTACAAAGACTCTGGTCTTTTAGAGTCTGCAACACCATTTTCTAAGCTGTGGTAGCAGCATGAACATGCTAGCAGACACCAAGGGCTCAACAAGCTGATCAGGAAAGCAGGTTCAGTGGTGGGTGAGGAATTCTACAACCTGTAAACAGCGGCCAAAAGGAGAAAACTATCTAGACTTCAGTCTGTTATGGACGATGCTGCTCATCCACTCCACAATGCTGTGGTTAAACTTTTAAACTTTTAAAGTACTTTTAGCCACAGACTTACTACCATAAAGCGCTCCACTGATTGCCACAGAAAATCCTTCTTCCCTATCACTCTATAACTCCTCGCCCATCACACACCCACCCACCAGACTCTATAACTCCACCCCCGTCACACATCCACCTATCAGACTCTATAACTCCTCCCCATCACACACCCACCTATCAGACTCTATAACTCCTCCCCCGTCACACACCCACCTATCAGACTCTATAACTCCTCCCCCGTCACACACCCACCCGTCAGACTCTATAATTCCTCCCTGTCACATACCCACCTATCAGACTCTATAACTCCTCCCCCCCACACACCCACCCATCAGACTCTATAACTCCTCCCATCACACACCCACCTATCAGACTTTATAACTCCTCCCCCTCACACACACACCCATCAGACCTCCCCATCACACACCCACCCATCAGACTCTATAACTCCTCCCCCTGCCACATACCCACCCATCAGACTCTATAACTACTCCCCCGTCAAACACCCACCCATCAGCCTCTATAACTCCTCCCTCTATCACACACCCACCCATCAGACGT
>JBBPCZ010000089.1:2018325-2028684 GCA_037974445.1 Brycinus macrolepidotus
AGTGCCCGGGGAGCAGTGTGTGGGGACGGTACCTTGCTCAAGGGTACCTCAGAGGTGCCACTAGCAGTCCTGGGATTAGCACCCATGACTTTCTGATCGCAGGGGCAACTCCCTAACCACTAGGCCACCAGCTGCCCTAAGTCTAAGTCTATCCTATACATTTATACCACTACCATCCAGAGGTGGTGCAAAAAGTGGTGCAACGGTGGTTCCTTTCCACTGATGGACAGAGCAGGGTAGAGAAGGGTATGTGCAATAACACACAGTCTACAGTCTGTAACTATAAAGTGCATCTGTGTGGTAGGTGTTTCTGATAAAATGGCCATATAACATAGGTGGATTTAATGAACCGACAGCTCAGTGCAGGTGAATGGGACATGCATGTGCTAATGAGTTCCTTCAAAAGCAGTGATTCTACAGCAACCAATTAGTCAATTATGTATTTGCTCGGCTTCATTTTCGGTGCAGATTCTGTGTTGGGAAGTAATTATCTCTGTAGAAAGCGGTGAGAGAGAGCTAGGCTACAAGCTGGCCAGTGTAGGGGTCTGACTGGGCACTCAAATGGCTAATTACCAGAAGAAACAGGTGGTCTCTGATTGGACGAGCTCATTAATGGAGTCCCCATTAGCAGCAGCGAAGCAGCGTCGTGTACAAATGCGCCTTCCTACACAACTGACGGCTGTATCCATTTTCCTTATTACGCACAGAGCCGGGCCAAAACTCAGACATTTTCCCACTGATGAAAGATAAGAGAGGAGATGATGGATCTGACACTGGTGATAAGCAGAAGGAGTTGGCCCCCGGGGGGGAGGCTCTAGCATTTTATAAACTGGCCTTGCTCTCGGCCTGCCCAGCCAAGCACATCTATCGGATATTGCTTTGTTTTTCTTTGTCTATTTGTCCAGCATTAACTGTCTTTTTTTCCCCCCAAAGATCTCACAGTTCTTTATGAAGCATGAAAAGTTCACATTTTGTCACAATATCTGTACACAAACATACACAACAACTTGTTTTTATACATTGTCAGGTGTCATACCTATACTCCAAATGTCATCACTTTGAAACAAAATATTGCATCTCCAAAATAGTTCACAAGACAGGAATAAACAACTTATAATGGAAGTAAATGTAATTTTGCAATTAAAATTGTGTGGGCCAGTTGATAATGGATTAACGGACCAACTGGTCAACCCTCATATCTGCAAAACGCTAGAAGACAAACTATTCATGACTTACACTGCTTTATTTAAAATACTGTTGGATTTCTTTCTATAGTTTTTGACTATTTATTATATTTTTCATACGGTGTAGGTGGTGTTTTCAAATTGTGTACAAAAGTACAAAAAAAAGGGAAAGAAATGGAATGGAGATAAAAGGTCTTGTTCTGGGAATGACGGCATGTATGTACCGACATGTAACACTAAACCTAAATCTCGCTTTAGTAACAAAAAGATGTCATTGTTTTGTCCTTTCAATGTTCTGTTTGTCCCACAAATACTGTCTGCCTTAAAAATATATGAAAACCAACACACACACACACACACACACACACACACACACACTCGTAACTGCTTCCTCCACATAGTTACAGAGGGCAGTAGTTTTTATCCGCACTGGTAAGAGGAATCTTATGATGACTTTTTTTTTTTTTGCCGCTCGTCCTAATGGTCTATAAACTCAAAAGGTCAGTCATTTTGTCCCGGCGATTGCTCACTAAAGTGGAGCAAATGGCCTGACAGGGGGCAGGAGGAGATTGGTTTGCAAAATGCAGTGCGCTGCCTTATGGAGAGCCTCTCCTGGCCTGCTGCGGCTTATGACCGGGAATTTGGGGACAAGCTTAGAGGCAAGGAAATAAGAAAAAGTCCAGAAAATCTACAGAAAACACACATAACAGGTATACATTACTTACACAGACTATTTTGCACAGTTTTGTACATGAATATGTGTGACAGAAACATGGGAAAGTGAGAAGACTGCAATGCTATAGAATGGGTGTAGTTTTTGGATAAAGAAATATGGGGGGAGTATACAGTGCAGTTCTGTGTTCATGCTAGCTAATATTAGCTAAAATTAACAGAAAATTAAACTGTAAAAGTAGCTGGTCAGCTAGTGGTGAAAAAGGCTGAAACTAAACATGGTGAAATGGTGTTTATCCACTATGCTGTTCAACCAGCTGCCCATCAATATCAGATATGCACCAACTGGAACTTTAAAAAGCTGCTAAAAAAACTGCACTATTCTCCTCCACCTTCTTTTACATATAATAATAATAATAATAATAATAATAATAATAAATTTTATTTCTAATGCACTTTCCATTAAAAACAGTCTCAATATCTACACTGCTATTTCACTTTGAATCTTCTTTTATGTATTTTTTTATTCTTGTATATTTTTTACTTACTACTACTTTTAAGTTTCATGATTTATTAATATTTTCTTCTATTCATGTAAAGCACATTGAATGACCTTTGTGTATGATAATGGGTGATATAAATAAACTTCACTAATGTTATTAAAGCTATTGCTGACATGATGGGTTATTATTATCATATGCTTACATCTTTTTTCCTTTTTTACTTTCTTTATATCTTCATTTTTCAAAACTCATCACTAGACTAGCCACAGAACAGGGTCTTGCATGACCATGGAAATGGATGTAGTGTGACCATGAAAATTATTGCATCCATTGATCCGTGTCAGTACTTCCGATGGATTTTTACAAGCTCAAGTTCTACTTCCATCATCTACATTACAACAACAGGCCAATAATAGCTGGTCGGCACTAATGTACTATTTAAATTGCAGTCTAGCTTTGATGGTGGATGGCAAAGACTGGATACGACATCTGTGGTAGAATGAAAGACGGAAAACAGGGAGTTAGCAGGGGGTACATTTATTTTAGACATTTCTTTCTCTCTCTTTGCTGCAGGGATTATTTACCTTGTTCAGGTTTTAAATGGCTCATTAGGGTCACTCAGTGCTAATTCTTGCATTTAATGCAGTGTGCTGCACACCTTAGAAGGCCTTAGGACATATGTCAGGTCTACTTGCTAACTGCTAATGCTAATGTCAAAAGATTTGCTGTCTGTTGTTTAAATTAATATTAATTTGCATGCATGAACTAAATTACATGTATGGTGTGGACAGTCTATTGCATTCATGTACCTGAAACTGCAGTTCCAAATTGGTCTTCAGGGCATTGTTAATCTTTGATATTTGTACTATAAGTGCTTGCAGAGTAGTTTTACTGTGGCCAAAGTGGACATACATGCCCACCAAGTGCTCCTGGGGCAGAATTTGACGACTTAACAGGCTCTGAATGGGTCGCCAATGATAGTAGATTTAGCATCATGAAGGCCATTTTCTCACCAAGCAAAAACATGACAAACATAACCATAAAAAACATGCATTGTGTTTGCACAAATTATTAACCTTTGTCTTTTCTTCTGTGGTCAGAGGTCACTAGTACTTGACCCTCTATTGGAGCAGAACCTCGACCTTTGGTCCTTTTACTCTCTACCCCCATCACTAACAGTGACAGGGCCTTTACAGAACACTTGGACCATGGGACTCCATCAATGTCTCAACTACACATCTAGTTAACCCAGGTTTTTCTGTAAACGTAGCGAATCACGTGTGTGGGAGCGCCTTAAAATGTCGGACAACAAGAAAAGTGATAAGCGCAACATTTCTGGTAAAGCTAACATCAGTGTTAGTGATGCGTATCCAAGTTATACAAGTATCTGGTGAGGGTGAAGCTAAAACCAGAAACTGTAAGCCTCAGACTCTCAGACTTGTCTGTTGTGGAGAGTCCTGGCAGTGAAGGAAGCTTCTACCACCACTACCAGGGTGTTCCTAATCTCCTGTAGGTTCAAAAAGTCCTCAACGCAGCTAGAGCCCAACTTGGCCTGTATGTCACCTTCACTGCTGCTTTCCATGATTAAAAAAGCATGAGAAAACTTGGTACAATAAGTAAAAGCAAAACTTAATACCTTGATGGTAATTAATATAATGATCACTCTAATTCGTTATATTCTTATAGTCTTTGTGACTCATAAAAGCTGCTTTTCAATGAAAGGGCTACAGTTGTGGCTTCTATAGCAACATACCCACTAGATGTGTTTTGGAATTCTGCAATGAAAATGCTTACAGTTACAGTTAATTACTAAATGTGAACATTATTTTATGAAGGTACAGTTTAGAAGAAAACTATTTGAGTATGTTCTCGGTAAAATCAACAACTATTTGAAGTTATTGAAGCCTAGTTATATAGTCGAATGCTATTTTTGCTGGACCTACATATTTTGCAAATGATTTTCCATAAACAGATCCTTAGGCTGGGGTGAATGGTTATAGGCTGAATTTTATGCATACCCCGGTCAACTTCTATACACATAGCACTGAGTTTTTTTACTGATAGATTTATTTAGGATGTTTCTTACAAGTGCATCTTCTCTGGGCTTTTGTGCAGAATCTGTGTTCTTGGAACAGTCTAAACCTCAAGGAATGACAATATAAGTAGTCTTTTAACATGAACACAACCACTTTAAACCACTTTAGGGCCATTGTGCCAAGTATTCACACTGGTAAATGGTCTGGTGGGATACAGTCTAATGCCTGAAATACATGTCAGTATAATGGTTTCCCTTGAAATTTATCTCATCACATTGAAGTACATTACCAAGAACATTCTTCTGTGTAGTTGCCACTTAAGAGATATGAGGTTTTTCTTACCACAGTGATGATACACTATATAGGATACTGTATATATTATATTACTCAATCTCAGGCTAATTTATGAATTTAGATGAATCTATATTGATTTTTTTATGGGCCGCTGTTCTTTGGAGCTTTGATTGATGGCACATGGCTTTCGTCAGATTCCTCCACTTGAAAGGGTACCAAGTAACAGTGGTGGGCATTTGTGATTTATTCTGACAACACGCGACCAGCACAATCGAAGCTGTCACAACTGCTCACCCCCCCACCGCTGAAAGAGTCACTCTGCTGGGGGATTCTGGGAATCACCACTATGTGGCACACCTTGATGTCAGCTTCGTGAGGGCCTTTTCTGCAACCCCCCATAAGAGATCAGCCAGGTCACATGACTTATTTTCACTCGGAAAGAAGGGAGAGAAGATAAAGGTAGGAAGAAAGAGACAAAAAAATGAGGGAGGGCCAGAGATGATGGTGGTGATGATGAGGATGATGAAGACTCATTCTAAACTTGTCAGGATAACTTAGCAAGCCATTGGGGTGAAAAATCAGGAGGCCTGGAGAGAGAGGCTTCAAACGCCATTCTGATATCTCTGTCAGGCTGATGCCAAAAGAGACTGGAAGTGACAGCATGACGCAGGACCTGGAAGCAGAGGTTTTCATGTCAACGCATTTGTAGCAGGTTCTAGCTCGAGGGATTTTTTTTTTGTTTTATTGATTTGAAGATGCCACTTTGAGTTAGGAACAAGGATATGCTTTGAAACACCTGGTAAGCACCTCATGGATTGTTGCAGCAGGCAGTATTTATGTCAAAATAGTGGGGGCGTTGTTGGTACCGTAAGGCATTACCATTAACCCTCAGAACACGAATGATGTCAAAAGTGCACCGCCACTAAAACACCATCACATCCAAAAGTGCATGCATATTTGGAGCTTTGGGTCAACATAGGAGGTTCATGACATTTCAGGAAGCTTCATGATCATATGTCATGTATAATCAGACACCTCAAACTTTTAAAAAACAAGAAATGTATGTTTTTTGAAACTTTAAAAATGGTGTTTTTTTTTAAATGGTGTTCTTTAAAAGGCAAAATAACTAAATATATTTCTATTTCACAGGCTATGGCTCAGGAAGTGAATGGCTTAGAAGCCAACTGGTGAACCAAGACTTTTCTCCCATGGCTAAAGTTTCTTTAAACATCAGCATTAGCTAAAAGACAGCATTTAAATGTATTAAGGTCAGCAGTTAACATACTGACCACCATTAGGACCTGAAGAAGGAAGGAATTGGAAAACTGACCCTCACTTGTACTAGCTTGGGACCAACATCCTAATGTTGTCATAGAATTTTGACAGTTTCCAGACCAAAAGGTGGGTTTATTAACACTTATGACCAGCAGAGATCGTTTCAAGATCTTGCAGTTGGCAGCAAAGTGACATTAGGTAGTTATTAGCTTGTTCTAACTTGGTTAGACATATGTGATAAGTAACTTGTTTTATTTAGTCATCTCCAAGTCTACCCCCAAAAAAATCACGCAATACCACCAATACCGCGAGGATGTCATGTGAAGCTCCACAACATCTTTTTCAAACTGATGCTAACGCAGCACTGGACAGTTTAACACACTTGGAGGAGAACACTAACCACCAATTCTGTTACGTAAGCCAACAGATGCCCATTCTGGCTTGTGTTGTGCTAAGTGGTTGGAGAAGAGGGAAGGCCATCTTAGCCACTATGTGCTATAATCAACTGTTACTAATTATTGGCATGCTGAAATCTTCCAATGCACAGAAAAAGTTTTACTTTGAAAAGTCTTGGCAAAGTCACTGTTGTATGAATTAGCCACTCCAGGTCACAGAGGGTATGGAAAAACCTCATGACATCTGAGTGCATGGTTTTCTACAGAAAAGCAGCATAAAATAATTACTAATATAATAAGCGTATGATAAGAAGTGTAAAACATTGATTTTATTCATGTAATGTCTTTGTGATTACTTAGGAAACAATTCAGTTCATCAAGAAATCTCATCTTTGAATAGTTCTGGCTGTTCTGCTGTGATTCAGAGTTACATTTAAACTTATATATGTGACTGGAGATATTTTTTACACGTTAGTGCAAAACACCAAACTGTTTTTGGTTTTCAATCATTGGCACACAATTTTTTTTATTTAATTGAATATTGTTTAAATCCCCAAATGAATGCAGCTGAATCAATATCTATGTATACACTGATTTTAGACTACTGGTTTGTTGTAGTGTCTCTGGAAGAAGAAGCAAGAGCCACCTTGAGCTTTCTTTACAATGATCTTCTACAGAGGTGAATCCCAATTCAGCTCATTATCCCTTAGAACTCAGAGTGTCTCAGTAAACTCTGATTTCAGTAAATATAAACGGTGTAAAACAGGCTAGAACCGGTGTTGGTTCTCCTACACGCTCACCATTTGCTGCTCTTTCTCTCGGCGCACCGCCGCTCGGCCGCTCTCCAGAGCCCCTCCCTCTGTGAGTTTTCCCCACCCACTTGTGGGCGGAGACTTTGTGTTTTTCAAAGATTTTGTGTTTTATGTTTGTTTGTTTGTTTCTAAGACCTAAAATAGAAGAAATTTGTTCATTTTTGTTCTTTATGTTCATTTGCTTGTGATGCCGTTTTTAAAACCCCAGTAGTGGTTTTCATTATTATTACATGTTTTTGAAATTATAGTAACTTTGGTTCTACGTGACACAGGAACACCAAACAAAGCTCAGCATGACGTCTGACACCTCGAGCACCAACACAAACTGGGAGAACTTCCAGATAAGAAGCTGTTTTGCTGTATGATGGCAATTTACCATTTGTTGCGCTTCCAGTACGGATCAGTGTGACTCGCGTTCTAAGGGTTAATGGATCGATTAGTTGGATCGAGTGAGTTGGGAGCAGAGAAAACTAAACTAATGGAAAACTGGACTTGTTGACTGTCTGAATATATAAAACAGCGCTTGTGCAATCTTCAAGCTTTCCAAACTTTAGATTTTCCTCGTGCCAGACTTTAGCCCGGAGCAGATACACTGGCTTCCAATAAAGCCCCCTCAGGCAGGTGGATGTTTGATGAGGGTTAAAGCAGAAACGAACACCAGGTTAAGGTTAGTTAAAGGGGTTTGCTGGATTCTCTTTAAAACATGCCCATGGAGCATTTTCTTTTTCTTTTTTTTTGCTTCAGTTTATAAGATTGAAAATCTCCCAGGCTCTCAGCAACTGACCTCAGGTCAGTTCGCCGTTTGATCTTGCAGGGGTGGCAATGATTGCCACTTGGGGGGGGCTGATGTTCAGCTGGTTGTTTAAAACTGAAGCAGAAGCTTGTTAAGGGCGTGTTTATGTATGTATGTGTGTGTGTGTGTGTGTATGTGTGTATGTGTGTGTGTGTGTCACCTGCACAATTTCTGCCCCTGGGCTGATTTAGCTGGAGTCTGATGAGCCAGAATTGAAATTCCGTCAAGAGAGGAGTGAAGGAAAGAAATGAGAGAGAGAGAGAGAGTGTGAGAGAGAGAGAGGGAGAGAGAGAGAGAGAGAGAGAGAGAGAGAGAGAGAGAGAGAGAGAGAGAGAGAGAAGGAGTGGGGGAATGTGGAGAGAAAAATAGATCAATATTTAATTTTCTCTCCAGGTGATATGTTCAAGAGCTAATCAGCAGAGACTGGAAAGTTGACACCTGGAATGTCAATTAGACGGAGGAGTGTGTGCACCCTCTTCATCCCTCCACCTCGCCCCTCCTTCATTCGCCCACCCGTCACTCTCTCCGTCCCCTAGGTCACTGAACGGTTCAGAAGTCAGTACGTTGCTAACTAATCCGTATCCGCCCCGATTCAACTACAGTCACCGTCTCCCGTGAGGAGCAATTAAAGATATCATTAAGTTAAGCATTACATTTTCACCGTTTTCAACCAGTGCAATCATGCCTGGTATCTGAAATTTGCTTCTTTAGCCACAAGGCTAATGTAGTTAACCAGTAATTGAAGCTAAAGCTAATGTCAATTAGCATTGCGCCAACTGCCTGAATAAGTCATAACACACTCACCCAAACCATGTGGAAGTGTTCAGTGATCTCTACTAGACTTGCTTATGGAGTTTCTGACTCACTGTTATCTATAAAAATGGACAAAATTACATAGGATGTCTGAAAGTGATAGAAGGAGACACTCTGGTGCCTGAATTATGCGCATATCTGCACTTTTTTTAGACAGCAATGTGTGAAAAACCACATAAGCAAATCTGTTACTGATGACTCAGCAAATTTACAACAGATTGAGGCAAGTGTGTGATCATTTAGGCACAATGCTAATTAGATAATGGAAAAACTAAAGTTTGCAAGCTTTAAAAATAGACAAAAGTACATAGCATGTCAGAAAATGCCCCTGTATACACTTTTTTTGACAACAGTGTATCAGAAACCACATAAGCAAGTCTATTTCAGATGACTCAGCCAATTTACAATGGATTGAGGCAAGTGTGTGATCACATGGGGAAATGGGGAAAATGGGAAAATCCCATTATTCTACAAAGGAAAAATGAAATAATGGAATAAGGAAAAACAAAATCCTCCTTTCTTTCCACATCTCGAGATATGAAGCGGTAGCACCTCATCGATTATGATTTTAGCCCAGGAGAACGAGTGTGACACACATACAGTACCATGTGCAAGTCTAAGACACCTGAAAAAATTATATTTAATTTTTTAGCTGAGCAGTATGTTTCAATAGCTAATATTAGAATATATACATATAGTATTAGTACAGTAAATAGAAATTTTATATTTGTGTTTGCTTAATCATTCCTAGATCTCTCTTCATGGAAGCCCAATATTACATTGTTGTTCTGATCAAATACCTCAAATACCTGAGTCAGCTCAATCTTTAGATTAGATCCATTAAATTTCACAAATCCAAACAAGATTCAAGATTCTTTATTTGACACTTGCATAGTTATACAAGTACAATATGCAGTGAAATGTAACCTGAACCGCTCCTTTTATGATTGTGCAGACATTATAAAAAAAGTACAATTTTAAATTAAACACAAATATTTAAATTTCTAAAACACAAATAAAAATAAAAAACAATAAGTACAAGTAAAGAAAAAATAAGTATAAAAGTAAGTACAATTTTAAATTTAAAAATACAAATCTGAACATTTCTAAAACAAATTAAAAATACAAATCTAGAATAAAAAGTAAAGCACCACAAGTTAAAGGTAAAATATGTAAGCTAAATTAGAGGTTTTTTAAGTTATAAGTGTAGAAGCAATTTGGCAGATGCTGCTACACTTGGCAATGTGCAAGTGGGATGTTAAAGTGCATTGTGCCATGTTAGCACAGTAATGCAAACAGAGTGACCAGAGTAATATAAACATAGTGACCAGAGTAATATAAACAGAGTGACCAGAGTAATATAAACAGAGTGATGTAAACAGAGTGACCAGAGTAATATAGACAGAGTGACGTAAACAGAGTGACCAGAGTAATATAGGCAGAGTGATGTAAACAGAGTGATGTAAACAGAGTGACCAGAGTAATATAGACAGAGTAATGTAAACAGTGATGTAAACAGAGTGACCAGAGTAATATAAACAGAGTGACCAGAGTAATATAAACAGAGTGATGTAAACAGAGT
>JBBPCZ010000089.1:2178932-2197395 GCA_037974445.1 Brycinus macrolepidotus
GATGTGTGCATCAATATAATCGGTGTACCAGGAAATCGTGCATTGACAAAAGTTCCCCTTTGCTTGGAATGCAGTGTAATTAAATGCATTATTTTTTTTAAGGCGTTATTTTTTTTCAAATTAATTAATCGCAATTAACGTGTTAAATTCCCACCCCTAGTTAAAAGATAATAATAAATACAGTATGTGCGTAACAACAAATAGGTAACGTGTGTGTGTGTGTGTGTGTGTGTGTGTGTGTGTGTGCAATTACATATTTACCTGTAAGCAGTACAACTGCACTGGATCATACAGATTTAACAGCACTCAGAAGCACATTATAGGAGATGTCATTCCTCGTTTACACAGAAATAAACTGCCTGCTTCTAACCGGGCCAAAATGCAAATATTTTCCTTCCAGAATCTCTGCTCTCTTGGGCTTTATTTTCCCCAAACGGTCCCTGGATGTTCCCTGCAGCCTCTTAATGGCGCCGACGCTCCGAAAGCTTTTTACCTGTAATAATGCATCACCTTGTTATTTGCTATTTCAGTCCGGCGCTCATGCCTGATACCTCTCAGTAATGTGATAGCACCTCCATTTAACGCTGAATGGGGAAGGCAGATGTGTTTATTTCTCCTTTACACTACCCACCTCTGGGGACAGAATGCATCAGGCTAAACTATGGGTATCATCTTCCGAAAGGATCTGAATGTTTTCCAAGTAGACCACTTTACAAGGCCATGCTGGATAACAAGTGGGGGGAATTGCTGCTGGCCCTGAGATGATTTAGCTCCAAGCAGAAGCTCCAAATACTCTTAAGTACTGATTCCTAAAGGGCTCTTTGCTTGGACCTACAGTTCTTGGAAGAGCATTTAACTGATATCAAACCTTTACATTGTTCTGAGGTTCTTGAACGTCTCAAAGACATAAATGCTTCTTTGACCCTTAGAACATGAGCATCACAGGTCCGTGCAACAAATGGTAAATCGTCGTCATGCAGCAAAACAGTTCCTTATATGGAAGTTCCCCCGGTAAGCATTGGTACTCAAGGTGTCAGACGTCATGCTGAGCTTTGTTTGGTGTTCCTGAGTCACGTAGAATCAAAGTTACTGTAATTTAAAAACATAATACTAATAAAAACTATAATACTATTTTAGGTTTTAGAAACAAACAGAAAAAACACAAGATCTTTGAGCCCCGTAGAACATTTAGGATAGTCTCCGCCTACCAGTGGGTGGGGAAAACCAGCAGAGGGAGGGGCTCCGGAGAGCGGCCGAGTGGCGGTGTGCCGAGAGAAAGAGCAGCAAACGGCGAGCGTGTAGAAGTTGCACAAAGATTCTCCAGGGATTCAAATCTGGGTCTTCCATGGTATTGCTCCAAAAAACCCTATTTAGTACCTTGATTAGAGCTTAGAATCAAGGCTAAGTATTGAAGATGTGCAGTTAAAAGTTCCAAATGAACAAAAGAAACTCTAAACTAGTTCAGGTTGGCAACAAAGAAGGACTTGATCCTGTGTTTCTAAATAGGTTGCAACCAGGCCAGCTTCTGTGAAGGAGAAAACACGGAAGAAAGAGTGTTGATCTTCAGCTCCATGAGGACATGGTGTGCTAACAACAAAAAACTCAGAAAAGAAAGGACTTTGGGGGTGGTCAGCAGAGTCAGCAGCTTCCTGGACTCCCCGAATTACCCCCCAGGAGGCAGAGCCGAAAGAAAGGCAGAAGAGCTTTGCTTGGTTCAAAACAGGCCACAGTTCAAGCTTGCAGCACAATGAAGAGAAAGAAGTATTTAGACCCATTTGTTTTTGTTATTTAGTACTTCCAGTGCAATTTCTCCTATTCAAATTAATGTACACGATGTATTTTGTACTGAAAAGTATGAACAAAAGAAGACTGAAACATTGACAGTCACAGCTTCAAGATGGATGTAGTAGTTAGCTTTATTAAACAGTATTGTAGTTCAATTTTGGTCCAATTTAGTCATCTTAATGTCATTGGACAGAGTGGGAGGAGAGCCCTAACTGCTAATTCTGTTACGTCAGCTTGCAGATGCTTGGGCTGGCCTGGCGTGGCTTTGAGCATCAGGTGGAACTAATCCCATCTACCCAGAGAGAGTGGAGCGAATTGTACTTTTTTGGACTCCCAGCCATGGACGGCTGTAGGACCACCGAGGATCAAACTCCAGATGAAAGGCTCAACACTTAGTTGCACCACTCCAGAGCCCCCCAGCCCACTCTTACAGGCAAACAGTCTTTAACCATTCAGTGCGTACCGTCACGCGGTTGCATCGATGACTACTCTCCATTAAAGTGTACCATCACTCTGGTGTGATCTGGAAGGTTCAACACTGAATACTTCAACACTTCTAACTGATCAACACTGCAGGTTAATGGAGATTCAGGATTACAGTCGATACACCGTCGTCTTTACACTCACAGTTTATATTTATACTTTTATACTGACAGTCCATCAATAACTAAACCACACTAAACTCGGGCTGCATCTAAACAGCTGACGCACCAACTGATGGACGGAGCGCCGTGCAGGACACTCAAGAGCACAACACACACCAGCAAGAAACACACACAACCAAGAAACACACACTCGCTGTTTGACGAACAACGCTGTAAAACAAATCTTTACATTTTGAGCAACTATTGAGCCACCTGACGCATCAAAGTAACACTGGCAAATCACTTTGCTAAGCTGTTGTTCTGGTTACAAGCCTTTATAAAGCGTTTTTTTAAGGAGAATGTATCGTTCCCCCATATTAATTCATAATGGCACTGTAACCATAGCAACCACTTGTGCTGTTATGCAACAAACATAATCATCCTGTCGAACGAGTGACACCAGCATCGAGGTGAACATCGTCTCACTGACAAGGAGATGTTCAGCTGCTCTGCAGTCAGGTGCAACCGGAGCGAATACAAGAACAATTTACAACACAAAGTAACAGATTGTCAAACTTCAGGGTGGAACGCTTGTGCACGAGTGGAAAAACTCACACAGCAACGGGTCGAACAATTAAAAGGTTTTTATAAACCTCATTGTTTCTGTGTGCTTGGTGTCTCCATCATCTCCCCAGATTCAGTTTCTTGGGTGATGAAGTCTTCCTCTGACAAGAACAACACAAAATCTATTCAAGTTGCATTGGATGATGTGTAAGACCACAGTACTTCTTCCATTTAGTCTTCCATTTAACTTAGTCAAAAGCAGATGTTGATTTAAGTTTAGCTTTACAGGTATAAAGAACAGATGTGGATTACTTAAGCACTGATGTACGTCGCTCTGGATAAGAGTGTCTGCTAAATGCCGTAAACGTAAACGTAAACATTTGGAAGCAACCTCATATCATGATGCTCCCACCTTCATGCTTCCCTTCAACATAACGTATGAATATGTGTTTAAGTGTGAAAACAGTATTATTTTTTTTAAACATATTTAATTATTTCTATGTGTAATATTATTATATAATAATAACATAATATCTTATTATAGCTAATATTTGTGTTCAAGCTTATAAATACATGTATTTTTGGTTCAAAGACATCACATGGGTAAATGAAAATATGAAAATATGAAAATATAATAAAGAACAAAAACAAAATTGTCTAAATCATTCTTTTCCCTCATTATATATTCACGCACACACATCAGATCACTATGACTCAAAATGATCCAATAAATGTCCCAATGAGAAAGAAAAGTATACAAAAATGACAGTCACATTGCTGTCAGGTGTCAAAATAAGCTTTAAACTTTAATCAAAGTTTAGTTAAGCTTGATAATATTTTAATCAACTATGATTTTAATTAACTGAGAAGACCGTCATGATTGGAGTTCAGCTCTACTACACTCAAAACAGATAACAGAGCAGCGAATAGTGTGGTTGACCGTATTTGGGTGGTCTTTTTTGCCCTTTGATGGAAAGACCCACCTGCTCGCCTTTGCTACGCGAGTTTGGCGCCGGAAGGTGCCGGAAGACTCGCCGCTGATGGCGCAAGAAAATGAGTTTCTGGATATAAGTGCTTAAGTAGTGCCATTACTCTGGATATGATGTCAAAGTGCCAATTTTCGCAGACATAATCGCCTGCTAATGGATAGATGACAGCCTAACCGCTCGGACCTGAACCCATAAGTATCACCATCTCCGTTAAATCCCTCGCAATTAGCCTGAAAATACCTTGCGCCGGAGACGGATCAATCAGCGTGATTGACTAACGGCTGTGGCGAGGACGGACTTTTTCCCCACCCCGGCCATTTTTTTGGGGTGCCGGGCTGTTCAGCAGTCCATTTTAAACGTGTCCTTCGCTATAAAGCCAGAGGAGGCCTGAGGCCTGGGGCCCTGAAATTTATTCATTTTTTGCTACTTGAATACCGAGCCCTTCAGGAGATGACTGAGGTGTGTAAGAGCAGAAAAAACACAACAACGGGATGTACAGGTGAGACCCCGCAACTGGAACCACCATCCACTGGGCCGCAATTGGTTTAAGCCAGGATGGATTTTGAATAGAATTAGTTAATTTCCTGCTTTCTAAGCTTTAAAATGAAACTTTTAAAGGGATTTTGCCCAGTTTTAGTCACTGCCAGTTCGACCCATTAGCTACACTTCAAATCATTTTCTACATTTGAATGTTACTCACTTAATATTTACTAAAAATACACTCAGCATTCTTTGCTAACAAATACATTCACAATATATTCCTCATCTGAGTTCCTTTATTAGCCAGAAAATGTCATTTTTTTATTCCTCACCTACAAAAAGCCCCCTAATATTATTATAATGTGGGTCACCAGACGAGTGTTAGATATTTAAGGAGCGATTAAGTGCTGAAACAGTAACGAGTGCATTTAAAGTTAAAGGACAGTCTAGAGTTTGACTCTGCATCACCACACAACCAGTTAATAGGAGTCAGACCTGCACTGTTACAGAGTCTTTACTCTTAGAAAGGAAACTGGCTTTATTTGACATATTTTCATTTAGAGTTGTTCACACAACTTTACAATGATTAACAAGAATAAAAATCTGCAGTTTATGAAATAAAAGGATAAATGGTGAAAATCTGTGGGGTGCAAAACCTTTTGTGGTTTGCCCTAAACCACAAGATGCTGGGAGGCAGATTGAAATTTGAGACAGTTGTGCCACTTGGGAGCCCCGTTAATGAACTATTTTAACTAAACTTTACTTCTGTTGAACATTTAAAAGTAGACCCCCATGCTCAAACTACTTTAACGCTCTACCCTCAAAAGGAAGCGACACACAGCTAACAACAAGACTTCACAGAGTTTGAGTGTGTGTTTCAGGCTACATTTGTTGCGGATTAGATCAGAACCATCTCCAACACCAATATCTATGTCTGAGATACAAACCAAGGAATCTTATCCAATTGATTTTCGGAAATAAGACCATTTGGCTTAATATGAACATCTAAATATGAAGCGGTTTAACACTTGTAATATATTTATTAATTTGAAATTGAGTGAAAGCTTCCAGTGCAGATGCTTGGCTTAACTTGACCCTATGTGACCTTGACCGTTGGCTCTGAAATTGCCATTAACATAAGGGAATGAAAGAAACAGAGTTGTGACAAAAGGTTTGAGAGAGCAACCTGGCTGATTCCAGAGAAAGTCGGCTCTGCAAGCAGTTTGGAATTTGGATGACGCAACAGAACTGGTCAATGTGTGCTGAGCTTTCCAATGGTGGGACAAGATTGTGAGTTTCACATGACTTGGAGGAAGCACTTGCTAGCTTCCACCCTCCCAGTGCTGGTGGTGTTGCGTGATTGGGGGAGTCCTAGCTCATGGGCGGAACTGGAGATGACTAAAAATTGGGCGGAAAATTGTTAAAAAAAATCCCCCAAAAATGTGTCTGACCTGAAGATTGTTGAGCCACTCAAGCTTAAAGTGTCATGAATGGATGTTACACATTTGTGTGCTTTAAAATGTTCCTAGGTGTGAAAAACATTGGGCATGCTACCAGGGATGCTACCAGTTCTGCAATAGGCCAACTGATCATTCTATGCTTCACCCACATATGGATTCCTTCACAGCAACTGTTGCTAGGGAGAGTAAGTTTTACAGTACCTTTCTCAAAAATCTCATTAATTAACTTTTCATCTTTTGATTTTGTAGCATTTAACTCAACCAGTGCTGTTTCATATTTGGTCCCATGGCTGGATAAATGGTAGGACCCCTTGGAAATTTGGAATTCAGTTCCACTGTTATGCTGATGGCACCCAGCTCTATACGTCTACTAAGCCTAATTCTACTCTTCCACCCTCTTGTGACTGTCTAATATAAATTAAATCTTGGTTGTCCTCCAATTTCCTCAAAGTTAATAGTGATAGAACGGAGGTTCTCTTCACAGATAATGAAGCTACTTTGGCCAAATTTGACAGTTTCTCTCTGTCTATTGACAATGCTACAGTTTCTCCCTCCTCTCTGGTTAAGAGTCTGGGTGTCATCCTTGGCAGTACTTTACATTTTGAAGCACATATTGATAATAACAGTCAGTTTTCTCTACGCAGTATTGGTGATCTACATTGGTTTCTTAATACTCATAGTCCTACTATTCTCACACATGCTTTGGTTACATCTTGTGTTGATGACTGTAACTCTATCCTCTCTGTACAAACTCCTCCATAAACTGGTTCAGAATGCAGCTGCCTGTATCATTACCAGAACCCCTTCAAGAGAACATATTACTCCTCCAGCAACTTTACTGGCTCCCGATTAAACACTGTATTGACTTTAACGCTTAGAACAGGTGTTTACCCTCAGAACTCAGAGTGTATCAGTAAAATCTGATTTCAGTAAATGTAATCAGTGTAAATCAGTCTAGAACCACTCTCCGGACCCCCTCCCTCTGTGGGTTTTCCCCACCCACTTGTGGGCGGAGACTATCCTGAAAGTTCTCCCGGATTCAAAGATCTTTTTTTTACATTCGTTTCCAGGGCCTTTGTTGCGGATCTGTGCCACTCGCATTCTAAGGGTTTAAGATTCTGCTTCTCACTTTCAAGACACTTCATAACCTCTGTATCTCTGATCTACTTCACATCTGCACTCCTTCTTATACTCTTATATCTTCCTCCTCCATCAGTCTCACTGTACTGTACCTCTGTAGCTTTGGGGGGTCCTGAGCCTTCAGTCATGTTGCCCCTCGCCTTTGGAACAAGACGTTTGTAACATTGACTCTCTTTCAGTCTTCAAATCCCGATTAAAACACACCTCTTTAAACATTCTTTTTCTGTCTGACTCGAATGCTAATGGTTTACGCTATTATATTACATTATTTTAACCAACTAGGCTGCATTTCCTGTCTTGTTACACTGTTACACACGACTGTATATCTGATTTTACAGTGTATTGTAAGGTGTCCTTGAGTGCCTTGAAAGGTGCATATAAATAAAGTGCTTTATTAATATTAGTGTTACTGCATCAGCAATCACACGATTGTTCTACCTAAGTTTTATTATTATGATTATTATGATTATTATTATTTTATTCCACCCGTGTTTTGGAGCCTCAGAGGCCATGTAAGTAATTGGAAAAATTCCAAGTTAGACCCCACCCTGTTGCATTGTTTTTTTTTAACACACACTTTTTTGCCTATAAAACCACTCTTTGTGTGTCTCCAAACACTGGTTTTACAGAAACCACACAATCACACTTCACATTTTCTTGCAGAAATGGATCTATTTATTACTGTTCTAGCTTGGGACTGGGGTTTGGGCAGTTATTTGTTTCGATGGTATACCGCATTACAAAACATCAACAATAATCACACAGTCATACATATTTTAGAAATTGCAATGACTGTGGAGAGTTACTGTCTTTGGAAAATTTTTGCCAAGGGGTGCGCCAGAAGTTCGGAGATGTTTCACCCATCTGAAAGCACAGAATTTGGAATGTGGGTGTATTTCATTTTTAATGCTGATTTAGACAGAGGGCTCAATCTGCTGGACTTGCAGAAAGAAAGTTTCTGCAAAGAAAAAAGAGACTTTTTTTTTCTTCACATCACATCACCCTTCACTGTATGGGGAGTGTGAGCTGAGTTCACGTTTAGTGTGCTGAAAATATGGGACTTTGAATTGACGTGATATCAACGTGTCAGTCATTTGCGCATCAATAAAACCTGTGATGCCAGCTTGACGTTTTTCGGTGGGGATTGTGTTGAATACGTTTTAGTCATGGGTTTGAATCAGCAGGGTCTCTTTGCAGGGTTGAGACTTCACAGTATCGAAAATGTCAATGTGGTTTTTGGGGAGCTATTAAGAAATATGAGGGGTTTAATATAAAACTGTAAAAATATAAAACCTGTGGTGAAATGATGTCAGTGGGTATTGGGGCTTTTTAATCATCTTTACATTGACAGGAAATCTCAATATTCCAAACTTTTAGTGCCTTCATGTTGGAATCACTTACAGTGGCGTCAATGGAGATGAAGAAGCCATACAGATGCCCTTCAGGACGATGTCCTGCCAGAGTTTTCCCAATAAAACCGACCACTTTTTGTCGACTGTGTGCAAAAGAGCGATGGTCACCAACCCTCCTCTTGGGGGGCTTCCTTCCTGCCAAGTTTAGCTCCACTTCAATACTCAGAACCTAATGGAGCTTGTGAAGGCCCTCTGAGAAGCTCCTGATTAGTTACAGCAGACCTGGCCTTTGCGGGCTGGAGCTACACTTCGTAAGAAGGCATCTCCAGACACCAGGTTGGAGATCACTGCCAAAGAGACCACCAATCCTCCTACTTTTATCCCCAAACCGCATCTAATGATCTGTTCGAAACGTCCTCGACAACTCATTAACTCAGAAAACTGTCACCGTCTGCCGGAGAGGAGCGATTACATCACTCCCTGCACAAACATCTGTCTTTACTTTGATGGCTTCAGTCATTTAGGCCCATTATGAAACATTCATATATTTAAATTAACTGGGGAAACATACACTTGGTGTTCTCCTGGCGTCTGTAGGAAGCTGGTTTAGCTTTAAATCCAACCTTTCTTAAAAATCCCCCGTCTGAAACATGCTAATGACATTAAATTTGACAGTAAAAATAAAAATAAAAAAATGTCACATATCAACACCATTTCTCACATGACCTTCTCTGAATTATTATAATGGAGGAATCATATGTTATTAGTATAAATTCAATTGTAAGAGGTCATTCAAATTTCACAGCTAAAAAAATCAGTTTTGATGTGCTAACATTTGAATTCATTTGTTACTATAGAAACTGTGTTTCATGTCAAAATTGTCAAGTAAAGCTTAAATAATAATCTGGAACAAATCACTTTTCACTAGATAAACTGCTTTCAAACATCTGACAGCTCTAATTTGAACATGAAGAAATTTAATTTGCGCTCTTACACATTATTTTAAGATATTTAGTTCATAAAAAATGTTCCTGCTTTTAAAATGAAATGGCAACAGTCATGAATTCTTGCTGGGATTCAAAACATTTCCCACAGAAGTACAGTTTCAACTACTAGGAGTTCAGATTTTACAGTAGAATTAACATTTTTAATTTAAATGTAAAAAAAATAAGTTTACTTAAGTAAGTCAGCTTAAAATTGTGGAGTTTGTTGAACTAATACTAATTTAACAGAACAGTTCTCCATATTTCAGACTTGTTCCTCCAAGACCACAACGTTCCTCCAAGACCACAATGATCCTCTGAGACCACAACGTTCCTCCAGGAACACAAAATTTCTCCAGGACCACAATGTTCCTCCAAGACTACATTGTTCCTCCAAGACTACATTGTCTTCCAGGATCATAATGTTCCTCTAGGAATACAACATTACTCCAGGACCGCAGGGTTCCTCATTCCTCTAGGATCACAACATTCCTCTGAGACTACAACATTCCTCCAGGAACACAGCATTCCTCCAGGAAAAACAACCTTCCTCCAGGACCACAACATTCCTCCAGGACCACAACGTTCCTCCAGGACCTCAACATTCCTCCAGGACCACAACGTTCCTCCAGGACCTCAACATTTCTCCAGGACCACAATGTTCCTCCAAGACTGCATTGTTCCTCCAGGACCATAATGTTCCTTTAGGAATACAACATTACTCCAGGACCGCAGGGTTCCTCGTTCCTCTAGGATCACAACATTCCTCTGAGACCACAACATTCCTCCAGGAACACAACATTCCTCCAGGATCACAACGTTCCTCACAATGTTCCTCCAGGACCCTAACATTCCTCCAGTACTACAACGTTCCTCCAGGACCACAATGTTCCTAATGTTTTTCCACAATGTTCCTCCAGGACAACAATGCTCCTCCAGGACAGGACTACACAGAGTGCAAACAGAGCAAAAGAGAGAGTGCAAGAAAAACACAAAACCAACAAAAGACGTAAGTTGCTAACTCGTAACCATGGTCCATGCTCTGCCTCACATATATACAATTTTCTATTAGAATCCTCGTATAATACTCTGGGCGTGATTACAGTATGGTCGAAAGACATGAACAGTAATGTGCAAGACACTTTCTCCCATCATACGTGGAAAGCAATCTTCCTCTCCTCAAAAAACCCAAACCATCAGATGATACATTGGAAATTGGCTCATAGAATTTATCTTACACCATTAAAACGGTTTCATATGTGTCTCTCCTCATCCCCATCTTGTAACCTGTGCTCACAAGGAACTCTTGGCACTTTTTGGCACTACTTTTGGGATTGCCCACCTTTACAACCCTTCCGACAACAGCTAGCCAGCGATATATCTACCCTTATTGAATCGCATATTATTCTTTCTCCGAATTTGTTTTTTCTGAATGATTTCTCAGAACTCACTCTTTCAGGCTTTCAACAAAATCTTCTCCTAGCCACTCTTACAGCACCTAAAAAGCTACTGGTTAATCGCTGAAACCCACCCCATTCCCTAAGTAGATCCCAATGGGCATGATATCTACTAGATACAGCTTGTATGGAGTTGTCTACAGCCCCTATTCATAAAGCGAGTGATAGGACACTGAGACGGAGGAACACCACACTTAACAGGGTGAAAATACTTCTCAATTCTTGATTAGGAGTGATATTTATTTATTTATTCATTAATTCATTCATTTATTCATTTATTTATTGGTTAATTAATTAATTAGCTTCTCTTCCCTTTTGGACCAGATGTTTACCTTTGGGTGGGTGGGTATGGGAACGGGTGGGTGGGTATTTTGGGACATTTATTGACTTGTTTTTATTGTGTTCTTGTTGACATCTGTTGGCGTTGTATGAAAGTCAATAAATAAATAATTGTTCACAAAAAAAAAAAACAACAAAAGAAAAGGACACGACATTTAATGCAATAAACAAAAGCAGCAGGAATGAATACAGTATTATGACAGATACTGTTTTCTAGTGTACGGAAATGCAAATATAAACAGGAATAAATAATAACTGCAAATAATGGCAGGACAGAGGATGTGCAGTATATAATATATGAAGGGTGTTTACAGTGGAAGTTCTGGTGTAAGTTGTTTGAGGCAGAACAGTTTGGTGTGTATAAACTGTGTTGGGGGAAAGAAGTTCAGGACAGGGGTGTGTTTGTGTGTGTATGTGTGTGTTGCGGGGTACTGCTTATGATTCAGTTCTGATTGAGTCTGATGGGCTGAGGGAAGAAACTGTTCCCCATCCTGGCAGTAGAGGACCGTACGCTACGGGACCTTTTGCCAGACGGGAGGATTGAAAAGAGGGTGTGTGAGGGGTGTGTGGACAGCTGAGAAGATCACGGGGTCCACAAAGCCGCGAGCATGACCTTCTCAGCTGTCCTCACTGTCCTCTGAAGGGTCTTGCAATCAGAAACAGAACAATTTTCATACCACGCCAGGACGCGTTTGGATCTAAACTGGGATAACAGGGTTATTATGGGGTTTACTTCATAAAAATGTCTTTAATTTTGAGCATGACCTCATAACTGGAGCCTTTATCAGCAGAACCAGTGCCTTTAAACTGCATGAGGATTCAGTTTCTGCCTCTAAACCCTGACTGGAACTCGCCGCTGGGGGGCACTCGTGTGCTTTCAGTGAGGAACTTCAGTATCTGCTCTCAATCCACCTTGCGCTCCGGACTGGGTTGCCAGATTGAGCTCAGAAATTAAGCTCACAAGGTTTTTTTTCAAGCTGTAAGATTGCGGGGGGGGCACCAACTTGGGGCCTGGTGGGCCACCAGCTTACACACATATGTGTGTGTGTGTATGTGTGTGTGTGTATTTGTATGTGTGTGTGTGAACCACTCAAGTCAGGTTTCAAAATGGAGTAGAATAGAATGAAGGTTAATTTGTGCTCAATTAAAGACCCCCCATGTTATTAATATCATATTTCTGCCTATCCTAATGCTTTAAATGTCTCGTGGGCACAAATAAAGAGCCTGATGTGGGTCTCGTGACCAGTTGCGTTTTGGGGCAACGGCAAGGCTCTGATTGGGTGCACTCATTAATCAATTACGCGCGTGATCGAGCACACCTGACGTGGCTGGTCAGAGCCAGGTGCACGCACACCTGACCCACGCTGACCTCCCACGTGACGCTTCGCGAGCTCTGGGTTTGGAGTGGAGAAGAGGCGCGCGCGCCGGATCGACGCGAGGATTCCTGCGCGTCTCTGGAGGCGAGGATCTGGCAACCCTGCCCTCGGCAGCCTCAGCCTGCGCTCGCGCTGCTCTGGCATTCCTGGGTTTTGATCTTCACGCGAGCGGGTGGCGATGGCTCGAGCTCTGCTGTAGGAGAGAGAGCGCGCGCGCGAGGGAGGCACGACGACCACCGCTTCAACAGTGACCACCAGTGCGTCCGGGGTTGGGAAAGAGGAGAAGAAAGAGAAGGAGGGGGAGAAGGTGGTGGTGGTGGAGGAGGAGGAGGAGGAGGAGGAGGAGGAGGGGGGCAAAAGAGAGAGAGAGAGAGAGAGCGAGAGAGAGACAGGAGAAGGCGTGATGGCACGAGAGCGAGCGCGCGCGGGATGCGGATCTGCCCCAGGACGCGCGTAGAGGCACGGACGCACGGGATTTACACGGACCCTCTTTCCATAAACCCTGAGGAAGAGATAACCCCCCATTACACACACACACACACACGCACACAGACGCATAAATACACGCAGGGGACACGGGAGCGCGAGGTGGACATTTGGAACAGGGGCATTTTCAGATTGCTTTTAGCCCCCGGAGCGCGCGCGGAGGAGGAGGAGGAGGAGGGGGCGGCGGGACGGTGGAGCGAGCCTTCCCCACTGGACCTCGACGGTCACTCGGTAGGTGCTGCTGGTGTTTTGTAGCGATTATTTCCTTTCTGATCTGACCCCCCCCCCCTTTACTTGCAGTGTTTGTGGTGTGATTAATCGACAATAGAATGTGGGTGCAAGGTGTGATATGATGAACTCTTATTAATGATGGATCTGTTGTGGTTGTGTGTCATCCAAATGTCCCAAGGAACGATTAATCACCGATTAGTCGGGTCGATTAATCACGATTATTCGCAAGTTGGCGTCTCCCAGATGGTGGTTACTTGTCTATTAATGTGAGGAATTGTTTAGCAATGGACCTAATGGTTGATTATTTTCAGATTAATCCGATTAGTCTACTAAGTGAGCGATTAATCGACTTCCCTTATTCTTTGTTTTAATTTCGGACGGTCCGGTCCGGAGAGGCAGGAACAGTGAATCGATTCATCTCTGGTTTTTCTAAGGCAAGGAGCTCTGAGGCGTGCGTGAGGACTGCCACTGAGAGTGTGTGTGTGTGTGTGTGTGTGTGTGAGAATCCAGCAGCTTCGGAGCTTCTGAGTGCAATCTTGCATTGCAATGCTGTTTGCTGGTCCTTCACAGTGTCAGATGGAACTAACAGAGTCCAGGGATGAGAGAAATGGTCATTTTCTGAAGCAGCTCCTCCGTAATGCATCCGAGGATGCGGACGTCGCGGCATCTCTGTCTTTATTAACCTAATTGATTAGTTAGAGTGAGTTGCACTGCTCTCCCTGAATTATTAATTTCGCTCTAATTCATTTTAGTAATAGAGAATCCTATTAGCAGCTAATTGGATGGATTGGATGTGGATACGGAGGCCGTCGGAGATGCTGATGAGCTGCGTCTCGGAGGTGAGTGACGCAGTGTGGAGGAATCTCGCGCCACGTGAAGTGCATTTTGGTCCGGCGGCTAGTGAACAGGATCCCTCGTTTCCACCTGGGATCGTTTTTCCCTAAAAGTATACACGACGCAGCCTCGCGTTATTGGGATTCGGGGCACATTTAGTGTCACTGAGGGGAGAAAAATGACTCATTACCTCTGCTGCTCCTTCTCTGGAGACTTCTCAAGGTGAAATAGCCGCCACTGCTGCTGTTGTTTTTTTTTTGTTGTTTTTTTTTAATGCGCGACTGTGTGTCTGAAGTGCCTGTTTACTGCTGAGCGAGAGCGACAGGAAAAGAGAGAGAGAGTGAGAGAGAGAGAGAGAGAGAGAGAGAGGGACGATCAGATATTCATATATTCATTCATTCATTGCTTTTCATAGACTCGTTCCTCCTCTCGATGCCTGGAGAAAGCAAATCCTCCAGGAAGGGGGTGCTCCTTCAAGTTCAAAGGAAGCAAAGCCTGAGATAAGATTGGGATGATCTGACCGATGGGACAATCATCCAGAAGAATGGTGGAGAATGCGTTCGGCTTTTGAGAGCCTCAGCTCCTCAGGAGCTTCAGAAAAGGAAGAAAAGCTCTAGATGTCCTTGTCGAGTCGTTTCCGTTCTCAACATGTTATCTCAGCTCATCTCTCAGAAGCTTGCAGTCACTTTCCTTATGTCTTAGTCGTTAATAATATTTACCTATTAGACATAAAAATACTTACACACTACAGGTTCATTCAACATTTCAAGGTGCTTGGTAGCTATAAGTCAATTTTTAAGGCCCCATATCATAGATAAAGGGATGAAAGATGCAGTATGTAGGTCCATGCAGTCCATATATGAAAATTAAGATGCAAAACTGGGCCGTTTTGAGTTCATGGTTTCATCACGTTTGCATATATTCACCAATTAATGCTACAGCAGTGAAGCCCCCAAACACTATGCATGCTAATCAGAGAGGAGATACATTTAAAGGAATGTTAGCAAAAAAACATCCACAAGGACATGAGGGGGATAAATAAATTATAGAGTATGGGCCATTTAAATAATATGTACTATTAACATATATATAGTAATTTTAGTCAGTTAGTGGGACATTACCCCTAAAGGCCAAGCATAATAAAAGAATAAAGTGCCACATAAAAACAGCAGAGAGTGGTATAACATGGTAAGATATTTTATGTCACTTTAATTATCTTCATTCTTAAAGGGCCCATATAATGATAAACTAAATGTTCCTCTTTTTAAATATGAGTTTAATGTAAACATATCAAATGTAAAATATGTTTAACATATACATACAAACACCGATCAACCACAACATTAAAACCACTGACAGCGCCCCCTGCTGCGTATGGGGCTGCGTAGCTGCAGACCAGTCAGAGTGCCCATGCTAAAACCTGTCCTCCTCCAAAAGCTCAGGACAAGACACACAATCAGCAGAACTGGACCATGGAGTGATGGAAGACGTTGGTCTGGTCTGATGGATCTCGATTTCTTCTACATCATGTGGCTGGTGGGGTGTGTGTGAGATGGCACACGGATGCACGCTGTTTGGGAAGTTCAGTGTGTTGATTTGGCCCTCATAGTCCCCAGATCTCAATCTAATAGCAGCTGTGAGACGTTCTGGGCAAGCTAGTCCACCTCACAACTTACAGGACTTAAAATATTTGCTGCCAGTGTCTTCATGCAGACATTCGGCACATCTTCAGCGGTCTTGTGGTTCATACCTCAACATAACACAGCATTCGGCAGGTGGTTTTAATGTTATGATTGATCGATGCATATGGTGCAAAAAGATCATTGTAAAACATAAGTAAAATAAAAACAAAACAAGAAAGAGGTACTACAATCAAGCAACATTCCAGTTTAGTGAGAAAATTTCACCTGTTAAGCTTTCTTAAAGCAAGAACGTTTCTAAAAACTAGATTTACCTTACATAGTCAAGTATGTTGTTCCTAAAAAAAATACAGGATCTCATTTCTTTACATAATATCTGTTCTCTGGCTTGTTAAGAGTTCATATTTTGCTGTGTATAAAGTTTATATAGATGACAGTTGCTGAAAAATAATTCCAAACTTTGAAAAGATAATAGAGCTGTGTGTGTGTGTGTGTGTGTGTGTGTGTGAGACTGACTTCCTCTCTCAAGCTTGGGGGCAACAGTGGATGGAGCGACATGCCTCCTCTCTAATTGGGTGTCAGAGTGTGGTTTGTTTCCAGCGTGACTTGTTTTTTCTGCTTTTTTTCTATACAGGATCTCATATAGTGGATATAATTTTTCTTTGTGCGTCCATGCGCGCGCGCGCGTGTGTGTGTGTGTGTGTGTGTGCGTGTGTGTGCGTGTGTGTATATGTGTGTGTATATGTGTGTGTGTGTGTGTGCCCTTTGATTGTGTGGAGAGCTGTTGACCTCAGCACTCGGCAGATAACTTTTGGAGTGTGTGCTGTTAAGCTGTTAATGCCTCTCAGAAATGAACACAGACCCTCAGCCATTAAACTGCATGCGGTCAGTGATGCAGGACGTCGCCAGTAAAGGCCTCATAGAGCTGCATGGTATTTTCTTTGTTAATCATTAGTCTAATATCGGCCTGCTGTTGCTGAATCTGGTGTTTTCTGATGTGAAGGACCTCTTGGAACTGGCTTGTTTAGAAGGAGGCAACAAGGGGCAGTCAGATACCTTCTTATAAAAGTGGTGCTTTGAGTCAGTGACACTGTGTCTCCTCTGTTCACTGGGAGCATCCTGACTGATCCCAGGTCTAGATGAGTGTCTGTGTGGATATTTTGATGAATCAAGGTGTTTGTAATCTGTCAAAAGGTATATTTGTCAGTTTATTTTTCTCGTATTATATTAAAATGTGTTATGAGTCATAAGAAAAATGAAAAACATGACTCAGTTCAGCTCACTTAAATCTTCCCATTTCATTCCTTTACAATTTCTGCTGTGACACAGTGAAGCAGACAAATATACCAAAGTGTATTGTGTGTATATATAAAAAATATAAAAAATGTTAAAATACTACATAAATGAGTATCAATGCTTTATCCCACTGTATCGATATCATGCCTAAAAATATCACACTATATCAATATCTTGATATCTTTTTCCCAACAATTTTTTATTGTGTGCTCTGAGGGTTCCGATCTCAGCTCTGGACAACTGTATTTGTGGCCGTTCAGATGAATAATGTTCATGTAACCCAATAAAATCAATTACATTTTAACCATCTCACTTCATTAATTCAGTGCATTTAACATATTGCAAGTTGCAGTACAATACAGTATAATTGCAGAGGAGTTGGTCCCTAAAGTGATTGTGATTTACTGTTTTGGGACACATACTTGGTGAGCTGATCTATTGCCTGGAAAGACAGATGGAAGATGTGTTTATAGTGAGTTCCTGCTTATGTACAGTGTGTGTGGGTGAGGTGGTCTCGCTTTTGAATAAACCCACCGTTGGAGCGTGGATATGCTCCTAATCAGCTGGATCATAGTTCATTTTTTTTCCGGACATCTGCTTTTCCTCATGTTCCGATCAATTGGGCCTTTGACCCCATCTGCTCTCGAATTGAATCAGCGGGTCACTCTAATCAATGATTATTGGGTCAGTGGGCTTATCCGAGGAGGTGGTCTCTTGTGTGTGTGCGTGTGTGTGTGTGTGTGTGTGTGTGTGTGTGTGTGTGAATGAAATAGAGATCAGGATGTGTCATACTGTGACCAAAGTCCGATGAACAGATTGCGCTCTACAGATATCATCCGGACAATAACACCCCATGTGCCGCAACAAAAATATCACACACACACACACACACCCACACACACACACACACACACACACACACACTGCCTACCAGTGTCCATCAGGACTATCATGATTTTTGGATTAACCCCAATCATTGAATTAAAGGAAATCAATTACACTTTATGCTCTTAGTAAATAAGCCGTGACCGTTTGGCAAGTTTGGCTGGTGGTAAATAACAGTAAGTAATAGAGGCTCTATAGGACCCACTTGGTCAAATACACTTTCTGAACACATGGTGGTTTTATGTAATTGTTGATATACAGTTCTAAAACTTTGCTAGTTTTAGAGTTCAAGTGCTCAGAAATGATGAACACTGTAGACCATTTGGGAGGGAAAGAAGGGGGAAAAGAGCAGACTTTGATAATAAGTGGCAACATTGGTTGACTAATATCTACCCTTGCAGACCTACAGTACTGTGCATGTTTTTATATTTTCCTTTGAATCACCTTGTTGGTTCAAAAATACTACTTAATGCCCCTCAAACTGTCTTATTTTTGTCATATTGATTAGATTAAATGAAAGAAATGGGAACAAATGTTTTACTGTGACAGACTGCAAAGTGCCTAAAGATACAAGGAGCCTAG
>JBBPCZ010000089.1:2233067-2245018 GCA_037974445.1 Brycinus macrolepidotus
TCTCTCTCTCTTTCTCTCTCTTTCTCTCTCTCTCTCTCTCTCTCTTTCTCTCTCTCTCTCTCTCTCTCTCTCTCTCTGTCTCTCTCTTTCTCTCTCTCTCTCTCTCTCTCTTTCTCTCTGTCTCTCTCTCTCTCTCTGTCTCTTTGTCTCTCTCTCTCTTTCTCTCTCTCACTCACTCTCACACTCACACACACACATATAAACACACACATACACACACACATGTAGACACATGCATATATATATAATGTCTAAGTGTGTATATGTGTACGAGTAGATATGTATGAGGGTGTGTGTGTGTGTGTATTATATATATGTGTGTGTGTATGAGTGTGTGTGTGTGTGTGTGTGTTTGTGTATATGTAAATATATATTTCTAGTGTATGATTATTATTTATTTGCTGAATTACATTATAGGAAACCATAATGTGTGTAAGTTTGGACACCCTTTCTCCCCTTGTGCTCAGTCAGACCCCTCTGAAAATGTTTCAAAGTGAGAACTTGCTTCTCCACATTTCTTTGGGAAATGCTGCTTGTTCGGACATCTTAGCACAGGTTTTCAATAATATATTATTAATTTATTATTAATATTATTAATAATGAATACTAAGTTATGGTGAAGGCCATTGAGCTTTCTTTTCTGGAAGTAGTTTGAGGTTGGTTTTGATGGATGTTTTTGGATCCTTGTCTTGTTGCAAAATCCAGCCTCTTTTCTTCTTCGGTTTCTTCACTGACTGTAGGTGGGTTTCTATTGACCTGATTTAAGAGCGGTTTGAAATGGTGAACTAAAAAAACGAGTAATGGAAACGTGAATTTCAAAAGAACTCCTGTGGCTAAAAAGTTACTGAGGTCATTTTTCAGATGATCTGACAGAGTAACATTTCACAACTTTGAAACAGAAACATTTTCGCTTTTAAGTCATGTGACATATGAAAAGAGGGATGGTTCTGTGGGATCCTATGGTGTTGCATCAAATGTTGAGTGAGTCATTTGGAGGTTTTGGACCCAGAGTACTTCTGTAAAATCATTCTAGACCTCCAAAAAGTCCCTGTTCGTGGCTACTCCCAGGTATAAGGGCATCTAACCATCTGCATCACATGCCTTCAGTGCCTTAGATCGCACACTACCACAACTACTGTGGTGGATCGAAAGCACCATCCCAAACAGAAGATCCTGCAGATTGGGTGCCAGATTTAACGGTAATGTCTATCAAGAGAATAGAAAACCCAACTTTATTACATCACTCAGATGTTTCACAAACTGTGTTTTGTTGACTTTTGTAAAGACAAATGCTTCTATTTCACACAAAACTGTAATCAGAACCCCCCTTGTGGGATGCTGACTTCCAGAATTTATTTAGCAAAATCCATTCTTCTACTGCCTGAACCCTATGTCAGGTTTGGTTATGCATGATATGAGTCATTTAGTCAGTAATAAGCATAAGCATAAGAACCCCTTCCAGTATTTTATACCTTTTAAAAATTAGCATCAAACTCTTTTATTTCCATCATAATAGCCCTTTCAGTTTTTTTTTTTCAGAAATACCAGGCTATTACTGTGTGAATGCTATGTTGTCTGTATTAAGAATTATTCATTAATTCTAACCCAGTTTTAATAACATTTATTTGTGTAGCTATTCTCATTAATGGAAATATAATTCGCGGCCTTTTACGTAACGGCAGATTCAGAGCTAGTTTGGTGGCGGATGTGGAGTCGTTATAGCAGCTGCTCGGAGGGGAGGAAATTGGACTCAAAAGCTGATGATTTGAAGGACAAACTTTGGTTTATTGGCTTAATCTTAGGTCCATTCCAAAGAAGTTTCAATCAGCAAATGCCCTGCAACTCCGAAACTCTGGATTTATTCAAAGAGGCTCGTTTTTAAAGAATATAACAAGTGCTTATTTCTCAGAAGGAGCCTTTAGTCTTCCGTGGTGATCTAATGAGGTCCCAGGGGTTGATGGACTGCTACTAATTTGGCTTCCTCAGGCGGGAATTTTGTTAAGATTGAGCTGAAGAAGTGCAGATTTGGAGGAAGTCGAGGTCCGTTTTTTTGACAGCGCAGAATCATAATAGTAATAAAATCAACAGCATTTGTATAGGACGTGATATTGCTCATATCTGAGTTGTGCTGATCGCAGCAGGATGGCTTCTTTCAAGTCTGGAGATTTTACTCCACTCTGCGTCTTCAAAACCCTGGTTAAAAAACGCTCGCTCCCCCACAGACAATGGCGCAAATCTGTTCCCGGAGAAACGTTTGATGTATAATGGAGTCTGATTTGCTTTATTCATAAAGCTCTCAAAGCTACTTCCAGAAAGCTACTTCTGGCTTTACTTTGTTCACCTTGAATTAATTGGAGGATTTGAATCTGTTGAACTCATTGAATCAACTGTGTTGGCTCTGGTTGGGTGTGTTTAAAGGAATATTCCAGATTCGCCCAACCTAATCTCTGTTTGGCACATCTATAGAAGAGGAGGACAGAAAACCTGTTGATTACACAGTGCACTTATAATAAGAAACCAGACACTGAAGAGGCTTTTATTTTGTAAGGCTGAAAGGCTTATTCATTGCTGTAACTCATGGATGTTTTGAAATAAATGTAGAAAAAAAAATTCTGTGTGAGCTTTTATTTAGATTTGGTATTCCGACATTATTATTTTTATATTTTAATGTTTTTTAGTACGCCCTGCGGTGGGCTGGCGCCCCGCCCAGGGTGAGTCCCTTTCTTGCGCCCATTGACCCCAGGATAGACTCCGGGTACCCGCGACCCTAGTAAGGAATTAATGTTTTTTTTACTCCCCAAACAAATCCAGAATTCACGCTTGGTCAAAAACATTTAACCTGCTGGTCCATCCTCTGCTAAATTGTCTATTGTGCATAATTGGTCACAGCCATGGCTGTTATTCTGTTATAACAATTGTTTTCAACCTGTGGGTCATGGTGGTATTACTGCTTTTTTAATCTACAGCTTTTGTTTTGTGTTTTGTATTATATTCTGCAGGGTTGACCATGGCAATACTGTTCTCCAAAAACCATGAGATTGCTATAGCGTATTCAAAATGCTGCTGCTAGAATTCTACCAAAAACCAAGAAAAGAGAACACATGTCTCTAGACCTCAGCTTCCAGTCAGATACAGAATTAAGTTCAAGGTGTTTCTCAATGTTTGTCACTCCATAGTTTGGGCTCTAAATATATCCCTGAAATATTTGGTGAATGTCGCTCTGGTAGGTCTCTTAGATTGGCAGGAGCTGGGCAGCTAGTGGTGCCCAGCTCCTGAAACCAAACAGGGCGAAATGGCTTTTAATCATTTTGCCTCCCACTGCTGGAAAAAGCTCCCCATGGAGGTCAGATCACACCCCCCTGTGAACCTTCGAAAAAAAGCCCAAAGCTGCCTTGTTTTCTGTTGCCTCCAGTTAACCAGTAATACTAAATCACTTTTCTCTGTATTTTCACATTGCTTTCAACTTATTTATGTAACTTACTTTAATTGCTTTCTTTTTCTTTTCTCTGCGTTTCTTTTCTGGCCTCACCAAAGCACATTAAATGACTTGTGTATATGATGATGTACAATAACTATAACATTGTTATATAGACATTTAACCTAATTTTAAATGCTGTTGTTATTACATGGCGTAACTGACGAGATTGGCTAGTTTGTATCGTCAGTTCAGTCAATGTAGAACATTTCTATATGAATAAATGTACAACATTTCTGGAAAAATGGCTGCAAACACAGATCAACATCAGCTAAATGCTTAACTGCCCCTCTGTGGTTGATTTTTATCGTGACTTTTCATTAAGTATACATTAAGCAGACACTGTAATGTGTTATGGGGCCTCGTCCACCACCTGTGGCAGCTGGCGGTCCGTTAAGCATTGCCTTTCATGTACCTCTTGATGCTTTTTTTTTTAATTTTTTTTTTTTATAAAATTAACAATTAGCGTCAGTAATGGCTGTAGATGGTGGCTGGTGATTTGGATGACTTGGATTAGAGAAATTTCAAAGAGTCGTGTTGTTGCTTCCTGTCTGTCCCCCCGCCGTGTGCTTTGAATACACTCTCAGCCATTGTAGTGACTCAGCGGAGCGTTTTGTCCTTTCATGCGACGGAGGCAAAAGGTCTGATTAGCGTCATGCTCTCGTGGTTAGCGGCAAGAGAGAGAGAGAGAGTGTGTGTGTGTGTGTGTGTGTATTTTACTCTTACAGACAGCTAAAGCACTCACTCTTGTGCCTGAAAAGCATGGTTAGCGCCGCTGACTGTGTGTGTGTGTGTGTGTGTGTGTGTGTGTGTGTGTGTGTGTGTGTGTGTGTGTGTGTGTGTGTGTGTGTGTATGTTTGGTCTATAAGCTCTGTTCTAGCCGGTTTTGTGATGTGCGCAGCTGGCTAGCTCCGGCACTAATTGCGTTTGGGGAGGATTAATTGGGGCACCAGCTTGGATCCAGCCCACATCCAGGTAATTTAAAGATCTTATCTGGCCCCTCGCTGCTGAGCACGCCATGACTCATAATATTTGTGTAAAATGATTAATCTTGCTAATCTGAGAGCAGCGCCACTCTCCTTTTCAAAAGGCTTTAAGAGAATGAGTGCAAAACGAAGTCATTCATAAATAGGTCAGCACAACAGAGAGCTAAACTTCAGAGGCAGCCGCTGCATAAGATGTAGTCGAAAACATAAAAAATCAGGCCCACATGGCTCTCCGGGCGCAGTGCGCTAGATCTGCACTTAGCAAGCCTGATAGATCCAAACAATATCATTGTCAGTTTATCAATAAAAATGCACCTTCCATGATAAAACATCTGACTGTCTTAATAAATTGTTTGGTGGGTTGGTGCTATTTTCAATTACCTCAATCTGCTGAGTCAATTTGAAAAGATTCTAAACCCGAATTGCCCAAAAGTGTGGTCTAGGGGAGCCGAAGTGGTGGGCCGAGAGACAAAAAAGACAAAACAGCTAGCTGGCAAACTCATCAGTCTCGTGGGTCCAGATGTGATCTCGTAATGAGAACATCTGGGGACAGCCATGAGAAATTTTGGGTGGGAATGTTGACTTATTAGGATGGGACTAAAAAGAAGGTGTAAATAAACCAACACAACACTTCACTGTGGAACCTGAGCTTCGCCATTTCGTCTCTGTGTATGCTTGTATATGGCTGAGATGACAATAAAGTTCACTTTGACTTTGACTCCGATCTCAAAATAAGGGCTGCCCATTGGACAGCAGGCCCGTTTGTTGGACAATGAATGTAATGTAAGCATGGCTGAAAAGTCCCACCAACAAACTTTAATAAAAGCACATGGTAAAAGTGAATATTATACAATTGCTTTGTAATATAGCTTTATAGTAATGACTGTGTTAGCTAATAGCATTTTACTAGCCAACATGTTTTGCCTGAGTGATCGATCGGATCCTGGACGTTAAAAGAGCACCAATTAGAGAAACTTTCAGAGGTTTTAGAATCACCAGCTCTCCTCCTGAAGATCTACTTCCCTGCCATGTTTAGCTGCAAGCTGCATCTAACATGCTGACCCCTGCCTCTTAATTAACATCTGACCAATCAGGGACTTCGGAAGAAGTTCATTAGCCAGAGCAGATGTTGCTGTGGTTATACTTCTCAGGAAGGTAGATCTCCAGGACCAGGGTTGATGACCACTGTGTCCTTGTTCCAGCATTTAGATCTTAACTTGGTGTCCCCGTTGAGACGATGGGATGAGAAGACACCTCCACCATAGTACTGTCATCAGGAAACATCTCAAAAATGGTATCGTTTTGGACCATTTTATTGGTCCATTCATCAGAAAATACTCTTGGAAAACTGACCTTTCAAGGCAAAGTGTTATGAGGTTCACAAAATCCATAAATTTTATGAGGTAGGAGCAACCAAAGGGGCTTTGTAGATGCCACAGACCAAGCACATAGTTTTTACATGTTACAGACCCCTGTCATGCCCTTACTTGCACTGATGTCATAGGTTTTACCATCCCACCCAAATCCCAACTCTGGTTGGTCCATGACAATTATGGATTTTGAGAACCTCATAACCCTTTTCATTAAGCACCTTGAGATGAATGGACCAATAAAAATCGTACAAAATGACTAAAATCTCAGTACATTAAAGGTTTTGAGACTTGAGGTTTCCTGATGGCAGCAGTAATAAGCTGGAGGCCTATTTCATCCCATCATCACAATGGAGACACCTAGTTGAAACAACCAGATGGGCTTTGTGGATGCAGCAAGTCCAGTTTTATACATTACAGACCCCCTGCCTTGCCCTTACTAGCACTCATGTCGTGCTCTCTGGTTCCTTAGCAGGGTTTTACCATCCCACCCAAAGCCCCTCTGGTTGCTCCATGACAATTATGAATTTTGAGATCCTCATAACCATTTTGGTTAAGCATCTCATGATGAATGGACCAGTAATAATGGCCCAAAATGACTTAAATCTCAGTCCATTAAAATGACAGTTCTTGAGCCATGAGGTTTCCTGATGACTGCAGTAATATGCTGGAGGCCTAGTTGGAGCAACCAGATGGGCTTTGTAGACACCACAGCCCAAACACAATGCAGCAAGTCCAGTTTTTACCCATTGCAGACTCCCCACCATGTCCTTACTAGCTCTGATGTCATGCTCTCTGGTTCCTCAGCAGGGTTTTACCATCCCACTCAAAGCCCATCTCTGGTCAGGCTTGGTTTCTTCTAGTCCTCGCAGCCTGTGGCGTACCCTCTGTTGACCTCCAGCCCATTGTCCACCACAATATCCCACAGCAAACGCTCCAGGGCGACGAATCCTCTGGGCGGAGGCGGTCGATAACCTGCCCAGCCATATAATCAGGGGGGAGCGGGGCACGGTGGGACGCCAGGCCTCCGCCATGAGAGCCTGACTTTTGTTTAGCAAATGACTTTGTGGCAGCTCTCACCTCGAATTTGGATTGGATAAGGTGCTCGGAGAGTACTTTTAATTGTGCTCGGCACTAAAGGATGAAATTGAGCAGGAATGAAGTTCTTTCGCTGCATTGATTTCTCCTCCTCCTGCCTTGCTCTGAGTGGCTGTGTGTGCATGTGTTGCTGGATGGGCAGGTAGGTGTGTAAGCATGTGTGTGTGTGTGTGTGTGTGTGTGTGAGTGTGTGTGTGGGGGCGTGGGGTGAGTCAGATAGAGAGTGTGACAAACGGATCCCTCTAAATCGGCCCGCCAGCATGTGAATGAGCCGTCTTCCTGCAGAAAGCCAAAGTGGGCTCCAAATTGAGAGAGAGCCATTTTCAAAAAAAAAAAAAGAAAGAAAGAAAAAAAATAAAAAGAAAGAAAGGGAAGGGAGGAGGAGGAGGGGGGTGGGGGGGGTCAGCCTTTTTCATAAAGCTTCGGCAGTAGAATGTGCTTTTAGTGGCGAATTACTATTCAAAAAAAAAAAAAAAAGCAGCCGAATGTCTGAAAAGGAGATTGTGGAAATCCATATTCCATTATTACTCGCTTGGCCTTTTTTCAGACAGCACTTAATATCTAAAACACTTATCCATTTCAGAAGCCCTCCCCCTCCCACAAAAAAAAATCCCTCAACTTTAGTCCTAAGCAGTGTATCAGATCTCAAAAATCTTATATCAACTCTTATTTATCATTTACATAATTGCAAATTTAACTACATGCATCTCTCTGGATAAGAGCATCTGGCAAATATGCGAACATGTAAATATGCAAATATCTTACATCATGTCAACTCATATGTTTATCATTTACGTATATGCATATTTGCCATATGCTCTTATCTAGAGTGATGTATGTAGTTGAATGTAAAGTTAGGAGTATTGCCCGAGGACTCCTATTTCTGTAATGTGGTTCTAGGTGGGGGTTCGAGCCCCAGTTTGCTAAGTGGAGGACGGTGGTGGTCCCCGCTTATGTTTCACCAGACTCTACCAGAATGTACTCCAGGTACTCCTGGGCCATTCCCATTGCTCCTTTTCCCATGTTCTAACATTGTAAAGGTGGTGTTTAATATAATAATGAAACAAGGCAGGAGGTCCTGCTCATCCTCAGGCGGCTCCTCTGAAGTCTGGGAGGCAGGTGGGACGCCTCTGTGTTTCCCCACCGCCCTCCGTGATTGGCTGTCACCGTCGTTATGGTGATCAGTCTCTGTACCTGAGCGTTCCCGTGGTGACGAGCCAGTGACTGACATGTGTTGTCGAACCCTGCGGCAACAGGGTGGCTGCGGAGACCTGGGGTTGCCATAGCGATGAAAGATGTCTGAGGGGAATGCGCCCGCCCCCTTGCTCGTCTCTCTCTCTCTCTCTCGCACGCTCTCTCTGTCTCTCTCTCTCTCTCTCGCACGCTCTCTCTCTCTCTCGCACGCTCTCTCTCTCTCTCTCACACACCTTCATACTCTCTTCCTCCTTCTACTTTCTTTCTCTATCTTTTTATCTTTCTGTTTAATTCTTTTGTTGTTCTGTTTTCTGTCTGTTTCCCTTCTTCTGTCTTTAGTCCTGTTTGTCTCTGCCTTTTTTCTTTGTGTCCTTCTTTCTTTCATTTTTCATTTTCTCTTTCTTTCTCTCTCTCCCTCTTACTCTGCTCTTTTCTTCTATTTTTTCTTTTTCTCATTTTCTGTTGTCATTCTCTCTGTCTTTCTTTCTCCCTGTCTCTTTTCTCTTTTTAATTTCTGCTTACTGTCCTTTTTCTATCTTTCTCCATCAATTAGTGTTCTCTGCCTCTCTCTCTCTATACCCTTCTACCTCTTCCTCTCTCTCTCTTTCTCTCTCTCTTTTACTCTCTGTTCTTTTTGTTTTTTCTTTTTTTTCATTTTCTGTTGTCATTCTCTCTCTTTCTTTGTTCCTGTCCATTTTCTCTTTGTATTTCTGCATGCTGTCCTTTTTTCTATCTTTCTCCATCAATCTCCTCTCCTCTCTCTCTCTCTCTCTCTCTCTCTCCCTGTCTCTCCCCCATACCTTTCTCTCTCTCTACCTCTCTCCCTCTCTGCCTACCTCTCTCTCTCTCTCTCTCCCTCTCTACCTACCTCTCTCTCTCTACATCTCTCTACCTCTCTCTCCCTCTCTTTCTCTCTCTCTACCTACCTCTCTCTCTCTACATCTCTCTACCTCTCTCTCCCTCTCTTTCTCTCTCTCTCTACTTCTCTACCTACCTCTCTCTCTCTCTCTCTGGTTTCTTTGGCAGTAGTGCTGGTTCCTCGTGTGTGTTTGCGGAGCCGCTCCCTGACGACCATCTGTCTCCATCCAGCCTCCTCACACACTCCTCACACACTCCTCACACACTCCTGCTTCGCTTGCACCTCATGCAAAATTCATGAAAAAGCAAAGCTGTCTCCAAATAATCTTATGGGCCAATTTAAACTTGGGCGCAGTGGTGTTTGTTGTCTGTATTTTCTTTTTTATTTGGTTATTTATTAACCCCTTGCGCTCTAACGGCTGGTCTGAGGCTCTGGACTCCTCTCCCTCATTCTCGTCCCTGCAGTGGGTTCCAGCAGCCGCTGAATAATTCATAGTGGTTACTGAATAATAAGGCTTAAGATTAATAATGGAATAATAAACCTACAGCATAAACCTTCAGAGGGTTTGGGACAACAATCAAAGGCAAATGAATGACACGTGTCTACACTTCTGAAGGTCAAGAAATAACGAAAATGTGAAAAAAAAAGTGTCACAGATAACAAGTGCCACTAATTTATCACATTAGTTGGTCTTGTTTCAGCTTTGAGATGTTGATGGTAGCAGTAATTTGCTTTTTGCTGCATCCTGGCTCAATTTTGGCCCCTTCTTCTTGGCTGGTGGTCTATAATTCCCCAAGGTTATGAGGGTCCAGCTGGTGGACCAGCCTTGAGTTCCTTTGGTTGTGTTTTCTTGTTGAAACCTCCATCCCCACTGGATCCAATTTCTTCACCGTTGAAATTAATTTCTCCTCTGATATCTCCTGATCTTTCTTCGCTCCATCCAGGAGTCCTTTAATGGCAGCTCCGTATCATGATGATCCCACTTGCGTACATCACTGAGTGTGGCCTTCTTCTCAAACCTTCTTTCTCCAAACGTGACCTGAAACCAAAGAGTCCTATTTGAAAAAATGGTTGGTAAAGGAATGAGAAGATCTATGGAGGAGGGATGAAAAGGTCTTGGGAGAAAGGATGAGAAGATGAATGGAGGAAGGGATGAGAAGTTGGATGGAGAAGAGATGAGGAGGTTTTTGGAGGAGGGATGAGATGATGTTTGAAGGAGGGATGAGAAGGCAGAGAGATGAGTAGGTGGAGAGATGGTGGGATGAAGAGGCAGAGGAATGAGAAATGGAGGGATAAAGAGCTGAGAAAGTGTTTGAAGGAAGGATGAAGAGATGAGAAAGTATATGAAGGAGGGATGAAGAGATGGAGGGAAGAGAAGGCGGAAGTGGAGGAGGGTGGATGGTCTTTAGCTGAATTGCTGCAGTGCCAATTACTCGGGCAGAGCAGAGTCTCAAACACAGCATTACTATTCACAACACACACACACACACACACACACACACACACACACACACACACACACACAGTGACTCGCACACACACAGAGCTGAGGAAGGAAAGAGAGAGGAGAAAAGAGAAACAGGGTATATATATATAGAGAGAGAGAGAGAGAGGAGAAAAGAGACAGGGAGGAAAAAGAGAGACAGAGAGCAGAGACAAGGAAGAGAGAGAGAGAGTGAGAAAGAGAGCAGGCACAGGGAAGAGAGAGAGAGGGGAGAAAAGAGAGACAGGGAGGAAAAACAGAGAGAGAAATGAGAGAAAGGGGAAGAAAGGGGAGAGAGACGAGGAGAAGAGAAAAAGACGAGACAAACAGAACGAGTGAAAGAGGGAAAAGATAAGAAAAAAGAGAAAAATGGGAAAGGAAAAGAGCGAGAGAGATATGAGAGAGAAAGAGGGGAGAAAAGAGAGACAGGGAGGAGAGAGAGACCAGAAGAAAAAAAAGATGAGACAGAGAGAGGGATGAGGAGGAGAGAAAAAGACGAGAGAAACATGAGACACAATGTGTGAGAGAGGAAGAAAGAGGGAGAGACACATGGAGAGAGAGAAAGACTGAGATGTGAGAGAGGGAAGGATAGGGGAAAGATAAGAGAAGGAGGGAAACGGGAAAGGCGAGAGAGAGAGAGAGGGACAGAGAGACAGAGAGAGAGAGAGAGAGAGAGAGATGATAGAGAGAGAGCAAGAGAGAGGGAAAAAGAGAGGGAGAGACAGGGAGAGAGAGAGAGATATGATGAGAGAGAGAGAGAGAGATAGAGAGGGAGGAAAATGAGAAAGAGGAAAATGAGAGGCTAGAGAGAGAGAGAGCAAGAGAGAGAGCGAGAGAGAGAGATAGAGAGAGATATGATAGAGAGAAAGCGAGAGAGAGGGAAAGAGAAACGGAGACAGAGGGAGAGGGGAGAAAGAGAGAGAGATGATGAGAGAGAGAGATATGATGAGAGAGAGAGAGAGATATGATAAAAAGAGAGAGAGAGAGAGAGAGAGAGAGACTGCACTGCTGGCTGTGAAGAAAGTCTCTGCCATCTCATGGCGTTTGTTTTGATTTAAAGTGACGCCCCAGAGCTCACTCCGGTTCCGTTTTCTCCTCCTCTCCCGTCTGTGCGCCGCGGTTTATTCCTCCGTGCGCCGGGCTCTTCTTTACACGCGGTTGCGTTGTCACATTAAACATTCTGTTTGGTATTTGTGCTCTCAGTCTCACTGTCGCGCCGCAGTATTTAACACATACCCGTCACTGCAGGCACGCCGTCATCAGGAGCCCAGCTCACTCTTTAATTACACACACCGCATACACACACACTTACTGTCATTATTATTATTATTATTATTATTATTATTATTATTACATACAGTCTCACCCCTGACTCCTATAATACTCATTCATAATGAGTGTAATATACTTTAATGCAAATAATAGTGTTAAATATATATATATATATATATATATATATAGCTTTATCATATTTCTTAGAAGTGTA
>JBBPCZ010000089.1:2313140-2323672 GCA_037974445.1 Brycinus macrolepidotus
CGCTTTGTGCACTGGGGCACAGTCATGCTGGAACAGAAAAGGTTCTTCCCCAAACTGGGTCCACAAAGTTGGAAGCACGGCATTGTCCAAAATGAGCACAGTGTGCGGTTTGTCTGATCACAGTGTGCGGTTTGTCTGATCACAGTGTGCGGTTTGTCTGATCACAGTGTGCGGTTTGTCTGATCACAGTGTTTGGTTTGTCCATGGCTGAACCCCAACAGTAACAAATGCTTGGCTGTGGGTCCAATCGATATAAACACTGTACTTTCTCTCTGTCAGTATTTGTAAATGTATTGAAAAGTGTAAAACTAGAATGCAATATTAGTGTTACTCACACTGTATCACTGTGTCTGTCAGAGCTTTTGTAAAGTTTTATAACAACAATAGTTTTATGAAAGGTTATAGTCTTGCAATGTTATGCTAAATTCCTTCACTACCTGTTATATACGGTAATATAGTTTGTGTTGGTGTGTATATTAAGGGTTATACGGTATTGAGACCTGGTTTGTTTTTCCTTTGTGTTAGAGTCTACTTGCCAAATGGGACTCATTCATTCATTCATTCATTCATTCATTCATTCATTTTCTGTAACCGCTTAATCCTCATTAGGGTCGCGGGAACCCGGGTCTACGGACGCGAGTCAGGGACTCCCCCCGGGCGGGGTGGCAGCCCACCACAGCCAAATCGGACTCAAGACTCACAAAAGTTTAGCCTGAGAGAAAAAGAAGAACAAACTGAGTAAATCAGGACCGTCTACCTTAATGTGGCCAATGAATAAAGCCTGAGGACCAACTGGTGGTCTGGTGGTTTGGGAGTTGCCCCTGCAGTCAGCAGGTTGTGGGTTCAAATCCTAGGACTGCTAGTGGCACCACTGAGGTACCCTTGACCAAGGTACCGTCCCCACACTCTGCTCCCTGGGCGCCGTGTTCCTGGCTGCCATTTGGTGAATGGGTTAAATGGGTTAAATGCAAAGAAAGAAGTTAAGTTGATTGTACTTAAACCATTTGCAGAAAGGGATTGCCTCAAATGGTTTGTTATTAACAGTAGAAAAAATAATTTCTTCAAGTATAGTCAATTTAAATGTACAATGGTCAGAATTTAACATTTTTAAGTTATATACACTTAAATGGTTTACGTAATCAGCAATAGAAATAAAATTTGGAGGCTGCTTAAAAGTACAATAGTCAGAACTTAATATTATAAGTCAAATACACTTAAAATCCTAGTTTTATTAAAAATATGAATATATTAAAATTAAAATATTTGGGATAAGAAAACCCCAATTAAATTCTTCTTTTGTCAATGACCACACAATGCAGTACTTTTTTATTTATTTTATTGAAACACACAGCAAACCAACAAATATGTGTGAACAATGATGCTCTGTGTGAAATACCAGATGAAAATCCAAAATAACAGTGAGTAATGGGTTTTTGCCAACAGTTACAACAGTACGTCCTTACTTTTTTCTGCAGATATTACTTTACTACAGTACCTTTCTATGATGCAGCAAATAGAACATGTGCATTGAAATATGAAATGATTTGAATCCAGATACAATCAGAGTGCAGTTTTTTAATTATTTGCTCTGTGAACAATTTTGAAAAAGTTTGAAAAAAAAAACAACACTGATCATGTAGCAGCATATACTGCAAGTGCAAAAGAAAGAAAAAACTGTATGCTTTGTGTGCCACACAACAAAGCAGGCATTAAGAACATCAGCCTTAAGAACAACTATCCAGTGAGGATCAGAGTTGGTAAAAAAAAAAAAAAAATGCAACTTTTCTAAAATGTGTCCTCTGTAGAATAATAATAATAAAAAACAATACTAGACACATCTAGCACAAGAAGAATCACATACAAAATGAACAACTGCAAGACTATTTTCTCTAGTCAGTGCAAAGTAATTGTGCAACAATCCAGACACAGAAGCATATATGTGTCTTACACTGCAAGCTCATTCTTCAGCTTCTGAACCTTTGGAGGTAACTCACTTCCACCTAAATTTAGCATTACCTGCTGAATGAAGGTTTTTCAAGCACTTTGGGTACTGCAGGTGGAGTGCGTAGGTAAAGCCAAACAAGAGGCACGTTGCTTGAGGTAGGTTGGTGAGTGCTTCCATTGCAAGGCTGCCCTAGGATGATCCCCACTCTTGAGGGGTTGAGTTGTGGCAATTCTGGGCTTGCAGCTCTGTTGTCCTCATAGCAGAGGATTCCCACTGGAATGTCCACGGAGCCTCCCTCAGTAAGACTCTACATAGTGCAAGAAACAAGACAAAAAGAGGATATTCAGGTTAACAGCACTTTGTCTACAATCAGCTGTATGGAATTATTTAATATTATGATTTTTATAATTCAATGTGGTTTGATTTTGGGTACTGTAGACAAGCTGTTAGAGCCATTTTGTGTGTGTTCATGTATAGGTGTCTTCCATGTTGTGATAGAAGGTGGTGTATTGGACAATGTGAAATGTGAATGGTATAAATAGAGGAAGGGTTTACTCACTGAACTGCTCTTGAAGAACATAGACGCATCATCTCCAAGAATGGCTGGAAGTCCTCTCAGGAAGAGGCATCTAATGGCTGTTGGCTCTGTGCTCTGCAAAGAGGTATAACACACACTTGAATGTAGAACAAAGAAATATATCTTATATCAGTTTATTTGTCCATATAGAGAAATACCACAAGGGAAGGTGAGAGAACAAGTTTTTGTAAAATGGATGAACTAACCATCAATACCATTGCAAGAAGAAAAGAGAAATATCAACCCACCGTTGTGTGTTGTAGCAGGTCAGCTAATTGCTTGCCTATCCGACCTGTCTTCCTCTCGAAGATTTCCATCTGGCTGATGTCAGGCTCATCCTTTACAACCTCCTCTCTTCTAAGGGCAAATGTGATGTCCATGTTCTTTCTGATAAGAGAATCATTTGGGTTTTTCTTCTGCATTTCATTGACCATGGCCTCTCGAACAGCTTCAAGGCTAGCAGCATCCATTTCCTCTGGAAATTCTGAAAGGTAATTGATCTCCCCCTTTCTTGGCTTCTTTAGGTTTTGGTGTGAAGGCTCACCATCAGCATTGTTTTTTCCACGTTTACCACCATTAACTATTACATCAGACCGTCCCAGCTGGCGCAGTTTCTTTCTGTAATTCCCCATTTTGAATTTAAGACTGTTGATCCATCCCTGACAGCCAGATGATGAGCCTTGTTTTTTAAGACAGGGGTGTTCTGCTACCAAGGCTTTTGCAACAACTTCAGACTCCTCTTTTGTTGGATAGGCTTTGTAGCCATAGATCGCTTCCGCCAGTTTTTCGAGAATGCCATGCTTCATATCCCTCGTCACTTTCAGATAAGTGCCATCACGAAGATACATCAGGTTTCCTTGGTCTAATCTGTATTCCACATCTACAGAAAACTTTGGAATGTCAAATACATTAGGCCACTGTTTGTGACCATCCACAGATGAGGTAGACAAGATCTCTGTGTCAGCCTGGCTGCACCCCTCACTGCCTATTTCACTTTGTGGCACTGGGATCAGGTCAAGCACAGGAATAATTCGGATGGTAGGTTTCCTGGGGAGGTCAGAGATGTCTGTTAGGTTACAGGGTGCATTGTTGAATTCAGAGTCCTCGTACTGTACAGTGAAGTTGTAATCAGGTTCAACTGATCTCTTGAGCCAGTCTATTAAATCATCAACTGTATTTGGACCAGGAGTCATTGTCATTTTTCGTATGTCCCCCTCACAAAAAATAACTCTCATGGTGAGTTTCTGTTGTGTAGCCATCTGAGGGAAAAAAAAAAAACATTGACAGTTTTAGCAAATAACATATCTCTTGAGAGTTACCATAAGCTTCCCTTGTACATTGTATGCTGACAGTGGAAAGACGTCATATAAATCGGACATCTTGATCACACACATAGAAGGGCCATCAGTGTAGCACAGCTGGTAGGACCGAAAGTGCTCTTGGTACCATTATGTCATTTTTTTTGCAGACAAACAAAATGTCTGGGTTAGCTGCAACAATCTGTGTAATCTGACCAAATTCTGGGAGACCTGAACAGGAACCAATACAGAACATCATATCTATGTGATACTTGATTCCATCGATGCAGACAGATGATGCAACAAGCACCGACCCAGGAGTGGTTATGTTTTGAGGGACTACTCTCTGAACATCACTGGGGAGAGATGTGACCAAGACCATTGCAACCTTTGTCATATCAACTGCTGGCCTGAAAAATGAGCTACAGTCCAAATAGTAACTTGGAGTGCTTTCTGGTGTTTAGTAGCAAGTGTCATGGCTTCATTTGTGAAATTCTGTGGCTCTCTGACTAAGTTTTTGCAGAACTTATGCTTACCGCATAGTCCAAACATCAGTCAAAAGACCAAATTTCTTTATCAGGTGAGGATAATGTTCCACATAGTGATGTTTTGGTCACAACCTGAAATTTGGAAAGGTTGACTGCAGCAGCTCTCTGTGCTCTGCCAACTTGCGTTCCAGAAAATGCAGAGTCTCATCAGTATGCTTAGGTACCACAATAAGCCTCTGAGAAGCATGAGAATTTCCCAAGAGTTATTTCCCTCAGGGACACAGTGACCAGTAAAAAGCGGAAGAAGCCTAATGACAGACCAGTTCTCATGACCATTTCCACCAATGGTCCCTTTGGTTGAAAATCCTTTGCCAATTGTCTGAGGCTGATCAGTCTTGTCAGTAAATGTGTACTTAAACGATCTGATGGCCTCATTAAGGACATCTAAAGTAAAATACTTCTTGGCAATCAGGTCTGTCAGACACAGAGACACCTCAACTGGAACAATGCCTTCCAAGACATCATGTAAGATGTCCGGAGGGTAACCCTTGACCACATGGAAGTGTGTCAGACTTTTCGTAAGAGGACACGGTTCTTTCACCCCAGAGTTTTGACTTAAGCTAGAGTCTTTCATCACAGAGCTGACCTACTGTTGTTGAATGTTCAATTCAATTCAATTCAATTTTATTTATATAGCGCTTTTTACAACCAAGTTGTCACAAAGCAGCTTTACAGAACTGCTGGACTTCTGGATGCCATACAGACTCTGCAAAATTTGTTTACTGTGAAGCTCTCACGGAATCCTGCGAGTGAATGGGCAGCAAGATTATCAGCTGCTACAAACAACACTGTTCCCTTCACACTTGCACCTAGCTGCTCTACATAAACACCATGCTGTTCTAATGAGACAAGATCATAGATAAGAGGTTGCAGAACTTTCTCATAACCACACTGTTTGATTGTGGAGGTGTTGCAGAGTAGAGCAAGCTGAATAGAGTTTAGTGTCGATCTATATTTTGTAGGTATATTAGCAATAACCCAATACATTGCAGACATTTTGTGTTTCTGCTTTGATGCTCCCAAAGGATTGGCTACTTCAAAGTCATCTAGATAAAGAATCAGTGGAACTGTGAACTGATCCATTGAAAGAAGGTGATTTTCCTTAAAGTGCTGTCCATCGGCATATGGACTATATTCATGTGGAACATGCACCTTTTCTGACATTGCTTTGTCTAAAATGTTGGTTTTGTTTAACAGTTTCTGTAGCATGTGTTGTATGGGAACATATACAACTTTGTGCCTTTTTCAACAACAGATTCTATAGGCATCACCAGGGGAAACTTATTCCTCACATAGGCTGCCCTCCTTTTTACAGTTCCTAGAGATCCACATTTGCCACACAGTGATGTCATCACATTACTTTCTGAAACAGCACAGATGATATCTTTCATAACTACTTCATCCACATTTGGATAATATAAGTACTGACTTCACATTACTGCACAGTAATGGTTGTGACAGGTCATGTATTTGGCAAAGGCATTGTATCACTTCATGTACAGCACTCTCTGGGATATGCAGAATAGTTTGCATTTTCAGTAACAGAGATGCTAGATTATTTTCAAGCTGTTTTCCTAAACCACAAAGATCATCGCAGGCTTCTTCCATGACCTCTAGGTCTTATGTGTCAGAAGTTGACAGTTGTTCTAGTTCACCTTGACTTTCATGGGCCACTTTATCACAAGCATCATTGGTTATTCTGGCAATTATTTCAGGTTTGAAATTCTTCCAAGTATGCTCTCTATGTGTTCTCTATCTTTTTAAGGACAGTCAGCTTGATGAGCAAAGTATTCCGTTTCAGTGTTCAAGAAACTCACATGACGAACAGCGAAACTTAATTTGAGCATCTACAGTTTGCGGTTGATCAGTGCTTCTGGTGTGAAAGCGGGATGAATGGCTATGGAGTGCACATACACTCCTGATGTGAGCAAGGAAAGGGCTCAGTTCTTGCATAAGTTCCATGTTTTAGCCTGTAATGTTTAAAAAGCTGTGCTCTCTTCTTGCAGATGGCAGCGCAGTACTTGCATTTCCAAGGCATTTTAATGTGGCTTTAAACAAAACTAGTAGTGCAAAAAATTAGGCAAATGTTAAAAGTGGGCATTTACTTTTTCAAACCTACATTGAAAACATTTGAATTCTACATTACTTTTGCAAATCTGTATGTAGAGAACACACAAGTAGAGAGCTACTCTAAAAACACAATGCCGCAATTATCAAATGCTCACTATTCACTTAAGACAAACTCAAATTTACACACATTCAAATGCACGTTTTTAAACTCCAAAAGTTCCAGCAGTTTTGTAATTAGTAGTGTTTGAATAGAGAAAACAACTCACCTTGTTCATGCAGAAAATGGTATCCTCTTTACTGCAGGCAAAATTCCTTTAAAAGGGTCCAAACTTGAGAAAAACAGACAAATGTAGGCAGAAAATGTTTTGTCCAAGGAGCATGCAAAGTGCAAAGACCTTAAATTGCTCTGTAAAAATAAGAAAATAGCGCAACTTTCTCTGTATCCTCCAACAGACAAGCACAGACTTGTCTTGAGTTTTCAGCCGATCACAACAGGGCAGCACTGTGGCCTGAGGTAAAACTTGATAGTTTAAGTTAGTTAAACTTGTAAAAATGAGTACACCCAATGACTGTCTCATACACTCTTCCTATGCTCATACTGTTTAAATAATGCAACAAAACTAATTTTTTATGGTGATATTTACTCAAACTGTTTGCATAGAAAGAACTTTGGGGTTAACAGCGCATGGCAGAATGGTCTCTTTCACTTTAAAAGTAAAAATGCTTAGCATGAACACATCTGAATTCAGCGGTAGAATAGAGTGCGACGGACTGGAACGTTCAGATTGTGTTTGAACTCTTGCACTCAAAGCAGGGGTTTCTAAACGGTTCAGGAAGCGTAGAAATCGAACTTGGGGGGCACGGTCCCCCCTGGGGCCCCCCAGCTGTGGTGGGCCGGGGTAGCCATCGGCTAAGAGGCCACTGTTTATGGAGATCAGCCGTGCTCTCTTCCATTCTGATGATGTGCAGAAAACCGCGGACACGTTCACCCAGGCCATTAGTGTTAATTTTTTTTTTTCGGTTTTTTTTGTGTGAGTGAAATTTGGAGCTGTTATGAATAATGGAATAAGACGGTGGTGCCAAGTAGGCCAGTGTGCTGCTGCTCTGCTTCTGCTGGGACGTCCACTGTCTGCTGAAACGTCCGTTTTGTGTTGTGGATTTAACACGGCTGTGGATTGAAACCAGTACATTCAGCCGGTACATTATATTTCTGCAAGAAAATGTAAAGTGTGATTGTGTTTTTGCTATAAATCCAGTGTTTGGAGACACCCAAACATTGGTTTTCTGGGGAAAAAAAAAGTTTATGTTAAAAAAAAATCTACTTGCATTGTAGATTTGAGCCAATGATCATCTGATTCTCTTCAGTCAGCGGCGTTTTACCGCTGAACCACCAAGGGGGGCGTAAACTCCCTGGCACAACAAACAGTGTCACAGGTCTGTTCTTTATAACTGACCTGAGCTTTACAGTCTTGAAGTCTGTTTGTGAGTCTGCTGTGTGTTTCTTCACGTTTGTGTTTCTTTGCGTTTTTGTCCCTTCCCGGCTGCCTTAGGTGTCACGTCACAGACTCTCTCTCTGACTCACATTTTTAAGGTGACTCAACCGTCCACTCTCTCTCCCCATATATTACAGGACATACAAAAACCAAGAAAAAATGAAAAAAAAACACAAGTAGAATGTTACAAATAAATGCATGAAAATTTCAAAACCATAAGAACTGTCCTGTCTCTGTGCTCTCGCCGTGTGAAACGCAGCCATTACGTTAAATAAACCAGCAGGAAGAGGCCGCCTGACGTCTCACGGGCTGATTTTTTGTGACGTTTCTGTTAGTCTCTTCTCCGCTGGCTGGACGGAAACCTGGCCGCAGCCTCAGAAAAGACGAACGACAGAACGAGAGCAGAGAAACGGCACTTTCTGACTGAGGAATGTCCTAAATATCACACCATTAGGAATTCAGCCCGCTAGAACGGTGACGTCTCCCCTGTGGTCCTGGAAGATTCCGATGAAAGGAGGGAGTCGGGTGTTTTCGGGGGAGGAGGGGCAGCCTGTAACCTACAGACACAGAATGTGGAGCAGCGCCATCACTTAAAAACACACTCACTCAAAACACTCATTCTTCTGCTTCTTCTCCCTCTTCTTCTCCTTCTTCTTCTCCTTCTTCTCGTTCTTCTTGTTCTTCTTCTCCTTCTTCTTCTCGTTCTTCTTGTTCTTCTCCTTCTTCTCCTTCCTCTTCTCCTTCTTCTTCTCCTCCTTCTTCTTCTCGTTCTTCTTCTCCTTCTTCTTCTCGTTCTTCTTGTTCTTCTCCTTCTTCTTCTCCTTTTTCTCCTTCTTCTTGTTCTTCTCCTCCTTCTCCTTCCTCTTCTCCTTCCTCTTCTCCTTCTTCTTCTTCTACTCTTTCTTCTTCTCATTCTTCTTGTTCTTCTCCTTCTTCTCGTTTTTCTTGTTCTTCTTCTTCTTCTCCTTCTTCTTCTCCTTTTTCTCCTTCTTCTCCTTCTTCTCATTCTTCTTGTTCTTCTTCTTCTCGTTCTTCTTGTTCTTCTTCTCCTTCTTCTTTTTCTCCTCTTCCTCTCCTTCTCCTTCTTCTTCTCCTTCTTCTCCTTCTTCTTCTCTTCTTCTTCTCCTTCTTCTCCTTCCTCTCCTCCCTCTTCTCCTTCCTTTAGTTTTTCTTCTGCTGGGTCATTTTCTGTTTATCTCACCATCATGGCTTTGTTTGTAATTAGTAACTCTGATAGACTAATTATAAAATAATTAGGTTAATTATGAGACGTTGATGCCAATGCAGCAAACTGAGAGATAGAGAGAGAGAGAGAGAGAGAGAGAGAGAGAGAGAAAAGAGGTGGGAAAGAGTATATATCCATACCTTGCTACCTGTCTGTCTATCTGTATATCTGTCTGTCTGTCACTCTGTCTATCTGTCAATCTCTCTGTTTATCTGTCTGTCTGTCTTTCTGTCTGTCTGTCTATTTATGTGTCTGTCTATTTGTCTATCTGTGTATCTGTCTGTCTATTTATCTGTCTCTCTGTCTGCCTGTCTGTTCACAGGGAGTATAAAGTGACTGAAAAACATAAAGATGGATAGACGGGTGGGTGGAGATATGGGGGTACAGATGGAGAGAGGGAGAGAGAGAGAGAGAAAGGGAGAGAGAGTGAGAGAGAGAGAGTAAGTGAGGGAGAGTGAGTGAGAGAGAGAGAGTGAGTGAGAGAAAGGGAGGGCGGGACGAGTCCCAGTTACACAAAGAACTCATCAGTGTTTTCAAATAGAATATGTGGAGCCCCTCATCAATCAATCAGAACGGCCTGCCGCCATGGCAACACCTCGTTCACTTTAAAACGTGTCTGAGAGGAATGGAGCAGAACAGAGTGAGTGAGTGAGTGTGTGTATGTGTGTGTGTGTCATCTTTAGAATCACTGTATCTGTGTGTGTACTTGTGCTCACACTTGTGTGTCCACAATTGTGTGTGCGTGTGTGCGTGTGTTAGGACCATTGAAATTTTTCTCGTGTGCACCTGTTTGTGTGTGTGTGTGTGGAGTGATTGCTGAGGACCCTCTAACTGTGTTGAACTGATTACATCATTAGAGGCTCAGTGGTAACTCAGTCTGAATGTGACATTGTCCAATCAGCACAAGGACAAACCCCCCCTAACTCTCTCTCTCTCTCTCTCTCTCTCTCTCTCTCTCTCACACACACACACACACACACACACATACACACACACACACATACACACACATGCCATTCTTGGGGTCTGTTCTTCACACTGACCACCACAACAACCTGTACAAGAAGAGTTTCTTCAGGGCCGCAAGAAAAACAGGCAAAATTACATTTTTCATTGAGAACTGCTGCTGAGATTCTGATTTCAAGGGGAGAAATCTGAACTCGCAATCTATTTTGAAATGCAGCTTCAGTGCAGCCCTATGTAAAAGTAAGTACAGTTCTATGCAAAAGTCTTGAGCCACCCCTCATTTCTTCATATTTTGCTTTGAATCCTCTTCAAATACTGTTTTCTGCCATTCAAACTGTCTTATCTTTGTCATACTGAGGAGATTAAATGAAAGAAATGGGAACAAATGTTTTACTGCGACAGACTGCAAA